>DWHQ01000075.1:0-19912 GCA_018247955.1 Eurytides marcellus marcellus | reverse complement strand
CCCCTTATGAGTAGCGTCCGGTGCATGATGCCACCTTTCCCCCGCGCGGGCCCGGGGGGGGCGGCCGGGGTCGGTTGGCGATTGTTTCCGATGATAAACACCGGCCGCCCGTCGCGCCATCCAAGAGCCCTCGCTAATTAAACAACAACGGGGAAAATTAATTTTATTGTTTCAGAACTGCGCCTCTTTGTTACGGTTGCTACAGCGGACCAGTTACCTCGGAGCAATGTTTGACTGACGCCTCTTAAAGCCTTTCCCTTCGCGGGGAAAAATACACCGGCGCGTCGGCGCGATTTATTTTTTCAGCGGAAAGTTGTGTTCGCTACAAGTGCGGCCGTTTACGGTGACAAGCGAGAATAGACTGAGCGGAGTAATGTTTGACACCTCGACGGAAAGCCTCTAAGTGCAGCGGCGGGAATGGAGTCGATACACATTAAACGTATTTTCGTCGTGAAATTATTATGAATGCCTGCTTTAAAAATGTGAACGCGATATGATATTGTTTAATGCAAATTCTGGAAAACATATTGCAGTAATGTGAATAGAGCATTAGCGGGATTGGATTGGATTGGATCTAATGACATTGACAGCGCGGTTAGTCATAAACGTTAGGGCGCCAGTACGTTTGTGGTTTAGTACAGCCGCGCTCACTTATGTTGATATACTTGAATCAAAAGAGGTTTAGAGCTTATGAAAAGTGTGAATATCAGCGGTGTGCAACGCTCGCGACTGTACATGACGAATGGGTATTGCGTGACGTTGCGGACGCGGCGCGGATGCCGCAGTGTCGCCTTACAACCGCATACAGCCCTACGAATACACATCCGCCTCTTGTCATCATTCATGACGCCGGGTAATTAATTAGCCGAATACTAAGACATTCGGTTTCTTGTCGATACATTGTTAATGTAATAATGGTAGATATGCATTGAACGGGTTCAATGGCGGAGATACGCTCGCTATCCCTCTACTCAACTCACTCGGAGTATGAATAATTTATAGTTTCCGTTGAGCGAAGTCGAGGCCTCGAGTGTCAATTAAACAAAGTATTTACGGAACGCCCTCGAAATAAGCGGGCCGCGATTGAATTTGGAAAATTAACCGTGAATAGGTACGGACGGGTACGGGCAAAAACTTTAATATGTGCTTGGGAGGCTGCCGGCGCGAAATTGTGAAATTACATGTGGCATCCGAATCGGCGAACTTATTCCTGGGGAGGGAATTTGTTTGCGTCGCACGGAACTTGTACGCAACTTTATTGCATCTAATAAATACGAATATTGCGGTCACCTTTTTAATTTGAAAGAATGGAATTAATATCTCAATTATAATAAGAAATAAGACAATCTGGCCGTCAAGGAAGAAAATATCTTAAATAAATAATCATTAAACTCCCCGAACAATACTTTGATCGTGAAGATTAACTTCTGGTAAATATAAGGGTTTATAGAATAAGCTGGGACAATATTTACAAAGCTATTTGAAATACAAATTGCCGACATTGTAATACAAAACAAACAGATGTTTATGCTCCAAGATTCGCACAGCAGCGTCTTGAGTATTTACAAGTAATAACTGGAGTATCTTTTATTGTTATAAAGCGTTCATATATTTATTTCACCGTGAGTATTTATCCTAAGCATCAAACTGCGTATGTTAAAGCTTTATTTCAGTGTCCATGCCACAGCTTTTATGTTTCGCCAGCTGTTTAGTCTGGAATGTATTGGCGACGACATTTGTTTTAATTATAATTAAAAGAAATTCAAATTTGGAATGCGCTAGGCCCAAGTGGCTATCGCACGGCCCAGAGCGATGGGGGTGAGACAGGAGGAGGGAGTTCATTAAAGGATGTGCGGTTCGTCTCATCGGGGTTGGACAAAAACGGGCCGCCGTCCGTTACGGCCCGGGCCGCAATTAAACGGTTCCGAATGCCGAATAAGTGAACGGCACAACGGCTATCTAATTACTCTGCGCCGCTGAGCTCGCACTCCCGAAACTGTAACGTCACCGCGCGAACGCTTACCGGATTTGTCGACTGTGCGAGCATACGTCCCCTCTGATTACGGGACCCTTATATCGTTAAAATAATCTGATTGTTTAGTTATTTTAATCGATTTTATGGACTTTTATTTCAATTTTCAACCGAAATGAAAAATATAAAATGGCAGGAGAAAGGGGGAAATGGCGAACTTCGTTATGACAGAAATTTTGCTGCTCTAACGAGGTCTCCGTGGAAAATTACCGAACATTTTTCGGTCATTAAGCGGCGGAGTGGTGGAGTTTAATACAATCGGAATTGAATTAAGTTCATTCAGTTGCGGCGGAGGCAGCCGGGTTAAGTTGATTCAGCAGGAAGGCAGACACGTGCGCCGCTCGCCCTGCCTCCAATCGCAATAAGAATAAGAAATGAACCGATAAATTTTGTGCAGAGCACATAATGTGCACATAATGTCGACATTTTATATGGCGAAGTGATTAGAGTTGTTGCGTGACTTTACGTCGAGTTTGCCATGTTCTCTTTCCGATGGTTTACGTCGTATAAACATGGTGCGTAGTATATTAGTACGATTATGTCGTATAAACATGGTACGTAGTTATCCTGGGGTTGCACGTAATAGGGCGTCTATTAACCGGCGCTGGGACAAACACCCGAATACCCACGCCCCCGATTTCACTGCGACAAATGAACTCGAAGCGTCGACGCTTATCCCGCGCTGTGTGCACTCGACGAAACTTATTGCCGGCCCCGGCGACACGGTCCCAATAAAACGTCTCATTGCTATGCAAAACAAAACTCACCGTATTAATTGGATTTCACGTGGCGAGGCGAAACTTTACCGAGATGAGAATTCGGACGGAGAGCGGTCGACGGATAATGGAGCGGGTGCCAGCGGTATTCGGTGACGTCGAGTGCACGCGGTAAGTGTTCGATATCGGGTCGGGTTCACGGGTCGTGTGGTGCGAAGTTGTCTTTAATGGACGGATGGATGGCCAAGTTAATTGAAATATAATGTCAGGCCGAAGCGCGGTCGTGCGGCGGCGGATCGGGGGATCAAAGTTTCAGTAGGTGGTTCGGCGCGGGAGCAGGTGCGGCGCGGGAGGTGAGACCTGAGGGGGGAGGAGAGGCTGCACTGCGGCGCTATCGGCTTCCCAAACACGGAGCTGAAGCGTTGAAAAATTGCGGCGAACGTCTTGGAGCCGCCCCCTGCATCGGCGCGGAGCTGAGCTACATACAAATCAGCCGCCACCGGCGACGCCGCCTCACGTCGACGTAACGTCTCGAGTGTAATCTACTAACGACCGCAACTTACGGAACGATCACGTCGGAAGGAAAAGTCTAGGCTTGCAAGGCGACGACATTAATGCACGGTCAAAGTTACTTTGAAAATGCTGGCAATAACGCTAATAAATTTATGATATCTAAATTATGCACCATACAAAGTAATGATATGTCAAGAAGTTGTTTCCGATAAAAATCTCTATTTCTAGTCACCGATTTAAAATTTAAGCCGGGCGAGCGAGAACTACAATACAAAAATTTTACAGGAGAAATATAAGTACGACACAGAGCGGAACTTTGTCATGAGCCCGTGATCTCGAGACGTCGTAGCGCTTGCGAAGCATCTATTAGATCTCTTCAAAATATCAAAATAGGATTGTTTTGTGAACGCGGGTTTTGAAATACGAAAAATGAAATAGCGTTATATTTCAACGCAGGGGAACTTTTACGAGGCAAGAGATGAGTGTAACAATAACAGTAAAATAATCGAGTTTGAATCTATGAGCACGACTAAACTGTATTAAAGGTTCAAAAGCGTCACGGGCGGAGGTGGTGGACGGACCTTCATAAAACAAAGTTTATGACACAACAATAACATTTATTGCATAGTTACGTATTAAAGCGTACTCCATTTACAGCTGGGCGGGCGCCACGGCGGCGCGCCCCCGTATTTGTTGTCCGCGCCGCAAACATCTTTCGAGGTGAATTACTCACCCCGGCGTTGCCGGCCCTCTTGCTTATGAATCGTTATTCTAAGCTAGTGCGCCGTTACAACACTTCGTCTTCATAAATGTCGGAACGATTCCGACGAGCTACGTGATGTATTGGAGTCGGAAGAATCAACCGTCCTCTACGTTTTACGTAAATCCACTGTGAAGTAAAAAAATCTAAACGTGGAGCACGATCGCACCGTTGTGACACGCGTTTATCTGTTTTATAGTAGGAATAAAACTGGCGAGCATTTAATAAAATTCGAAACGTAGCGAAGCTCGAAAGTGGACAGTAACGGGCGTCTGGATTGTCCGTGCTCTGAGCGGAATAAAATTTTATATCTGCAAATTATACGCGACAAACGACCCGAACGACACGGCTATCTGCCTTCAAGTTATGCTCAAGTCACGCCTGTTGACGATCCCCCGTTGCTGCAATAACATTATTGCTAAGACGGAGACGCAATAGCAGTTATTATTATTAGTTATTTCACAGAGGACTAATGTCGTTAATTATACTACGTAAATCATTCTAATAGCGTTCCCTCCAACGGACTGTGTTCACGATGACTTAGAAATGTCACTAACCGTAATTTAATAAGCCCTTAAGATTCGACCGTTTGATAAGAATTTAATGTGTCATATATTCAGTTGACGGCGGACGGGGGATTGCAATAAGCCATTTGAGAACATGTGTCAAGCGAACACAGCTAGGGGCTGTTTTTGTTGCTTACCGAAGGCCGAAGAATTAACGCAAAAACAATTCGGGGAAAATTCGGGCGAAATTTGTTTTACGTTCTGGGTTAATTAGTTTCTATTTTGCCCATGTTTTATGGTCTTTTCTGTTATTATATAAATTCCGTTTACGTATTAGTTCCTCTCTAAAAGTTAATAAACATAACATAAGAACTATAACATTAGGAATCTTTTATTAAAAAAAAATATATATGTACGTACGTCCGTATAGTAATTTGTTTACCGTCTATACCGTCCGTATAGTAATTACTATACGGACGGTATAGTAATTTGTTTTACCAAAATCGAGACATTAATTTAACCATATTGCTATTAAGGTGGGATTTAATGCATTTAATAATATATAATAAGATGCATAATTAGGTTAACTTGGGCCGTGAGTGTGGCCATAAGTTTGACCCAAGCACGAGGCAGTTGTGTTGTCGTTAGCGACGATCGTCCTTGAGGGTGCAGTTCGCGCCTC
The DNA here is from genome assembly GCA_018247955.1 of Eurytides marcellus marcellus. Lineage (NCBI taxonomy): Eukaryota > Metazoa > Arthropoda > Insecta > Lepidoptera > Papilionidae > Eurytides > Eurytides marcellus. The sequence continues at coordinate 14,703 of DWHQ01000075.1, read as the reverse complement.
GCGGCCCGACTCCGGTTTTACGTTCACCACTCCGGTTACGCGACTTGTTAAATCGGCGAGGCCTTCGAATTTATTTTCCTCGTCGCTTATCGAGCGCACTCACTTTCGAATGCTCACTCCGTATATTGTAACGTCAATTGCGGTTGCGCAATAACATCGCGTCGCTTTTGAGCGGTGCAACGCGAACGCGAGATGTGAAATTCATCGCTTTTGTGTCTATTTTCGCGTGTTGCGTCACCGTCCAGATCTACCGATACGACGGATACGACAGTCGCCAGAGAAATCGATAGGCTGACATTACGCAAGTAATTATGAAGCGGCGGGGCGCTTGATTCGTTTGGGCGGAAACGGTTATCACTTGGCCGGACTGCAGAGTGGCAGTGCCCGTGGTGCACTTGTAGTTAGCGACATTGGTCGATGCTCGTTTGCGTATCTGAGCGGGCCCGCGGAGGCCATTAGCCGACGATCGGAGGCGTCATTACTCGTAGTGGCGCGATAAGGGCATGCCTCCTTAACGAGGCACGCGGCGAAAGTGGACAACTGTGGGTGTCTTGGCCCTCGACAGTACAAAAGTTGCCTGGTCCGAAATCGAATCGGCCGCCCCTAGGCCCTAGGGTTAAGTGCTCCCTATTATGTAAATTTACCTCGAGCTGTGTATGGCCACTAATGGATATTAACTTTAAATGTTTGCCTACTTAATTGTAACCCGTTGAGCACTTGAATGTGAAACATTAAAATTAGCTGACTATGCCTACAATAAATTTGCAGATAGGGCAAGTCGTTTACCGTAAACTATTAAAATTATTGCGATAAATTAAGGAGTTTTTTTTTTTTAACTAACAAAAGCAATTTCGGATTTGTAATATTACGATAAGTATAAATAATAGTAGAAAAGAAAAAAAAAATGATTTTTATAATATTAGGCATATTGGCAATTACCTCAAAGTTGAAATTTATGTTTTTGAAATGTATAAGTAAACGTTCGAAAACTCATGAATATAAAACTAATAGTGCAGCACTAAATATTGCATCGAGCTTTCACTGAGGCACCTGAAGATATGCACTCAATACAATTAGAAAAACGTACCACGGGATGCAAACTAGTCGTAGCGTGTGATTTTATAGATGCTCCAAGAGAGGCCGGCCGAGCTCGGGCAGATTTTAACGTGATTGCAGCCGGAGTGCCCGGCGCGACTGCTAGCGGCGAAAATAGCCAAAAACAAATTGGAAAGTTATTAAATATGATTTCTCTAAAAAATTATATTTAAGGATTAATCTAATGATATTTAGATAAAAGCCAAAAAATTTAATAACATAAACGTTAGCGCGTGGTCTGAACACCGGTTTAAATTTTAGTTATATGTAAGAACGCACGAAATCTTTATTGAAAGTATAATATAATAGGGGGTTGTCGTGCGCGGCTGATTGATCGCTATCACGACTGGAACATAATTGTTAGGAAGAAAAGTAAAAAGCAATAACACATTTCAGTAATAAGCACAAACCTCAGAGCCGTGTAATGTTTTATGACAGATTCGGTAATTTCATAATAAATTTGTTTAATCAAATTATGATTTAGTAGGAAGTAGAAAATATCTCCTCGGCGAAGTTAAATAAAACGGTCCTGTTTGAATGAAATTGTGACTGTCGCCAAACAAGGTTCCGTGTGAGAAGCGTTAGTGGTCAGCAATTTGGGACGAACTTGTTTAGATGTCCCGAAGCTGTTTTCTGTCAAGCCACATCAGGCGACCGCTTAATCTAATTTATGGGATTACCAGCCAGCTTTTCGTCCTACGCTAACCGTTAGTTGGTGAAACTTTCAAATTCGCTACAACAATTTGAATTTAACCATGGCACGGACAACCAATTTAAAATAAAAGTTAATGTCCTTTAATTATAAACAACGAAAACCTAGTTTTCGATCGGTATATTTCTGGTACTTTCGAATTTTCCGAACTTTCTGTTACACAGATCCTGTGTAACGCTTTGTTGTTAGTGGCCAGAGTGTCTCTTACCATCAGGCGTACGACTTGCTCGTCTTGTCAAATACTTTCCTAAGTTTAACTCACAGTTTTCGGTATCTTCAGTAGATGTTAGCATAAAGACTAATAAGATTTTTTTGAAGTGATGACTTTTTATGGGAGTGTAAACCGCTTCGTAACGTAATGCATAACGGCGCCAGTCTGTCTGGCTTCAGTTGACATTTTGACAGGTAGACAGTAAGCATATAACCTAAAACTAACGCCGCTTTTGAAAGTAATTGTAGAAAATAAAATTATTACACAATTTCGATATTAAATAGTTCAACTTAGATTAGTTTAAGTTATCACTTCTGTCGGGCGTCCCACGACGCACACGTTTTTTTTAATAGGTTACTTAAACACTATTTACATATCGACCATCGGACGTACGACTTGCTCGTCTCCTCATTTTATATCCTTAAAAAATCCTCATCATTACGAGCATAGTGAAAATGACAACTTCAATATGAATATATTAATATCGGTATCATGCAGTATCTCGAGTATGCTGGCAGCGGCGCGACCAAAAGATAACTTTTTGCGTTCCGATTGACACGGACGAGCTCTGCCTCTACGATGGAGGCCGGGTAGCTCGAAGTAGCCGGGCATGTTTTATGCAGCGGCGGCCCGCTCATTACAATAGTGACTTCGGCAATAGTAGACAACGCGACCGATTAAAATTTCATAACGCTCCGTCCGACCGAGATTGGATCGATGTGCGGCGTTAATGCATCGGCACGGCCCGACGCCGAACTGAATCGAACGCCGACCTGCACCGCCGTTAATATTTTAAACGCGCGACGCCAGTTCGACACCGTTCACTAACTACTTCGCTTCGGATAATTCGGACGGATGCATTAACCTGTCAATTTTGTTATTGCACCAACGCTATTTGTGGCTTAATTTAAGGCGACCGATTGTGATTGGCGAAGTGGCAATGTGGTTTAGTTTTAATATATTGTAACAGAAATTTCTTAAATAACCGATATTTAACTGAGACGTCAAATAGTGACAGATAATCGGTTTGTAGAAAAGTAATAAAGAAGGCTGAAAGACGTTTCGCCGAAATAGAAAAAAACGTATCAAAGCATTCGGGATACGAAACTTGTCTCTCAGAAAGCTATGGTTCTCGGATAAAAATCTAAGCTGAATTGCACACACTCTCCGAGCCATCTGAATGCCGTGCGAATTTAAAAGCATATTTCAAATATCTAAAAGAAAAGGACGAGAGAGGAGGCCATTTGTTTTGGTGTTATAGCGGATATAAGCGCGGCGACGGCGATGTTAGACATCGGTGCCACGGCGCGGAATTCAGTTCGATATTTCAGCGGCGCCCCTTAGCTCGAATTGAAAAATAGAGGGTCATTTATGTCGATTATTCTTTTGCTGGTACTATGCGGTGACGTCATCGCTTCGCCCTATTCCCCGCCCGGCTACGTAGGCCATACTAAACACCTCCGCGATTCTCGGCTGTCCCTCCTTAGAGCCGCGCAGTACAATGATGCGGTTAATTTGGCGTTATAAATCAGGCTCGCTTTATATTCCCGTCACAGCCGACAGCGGAGCCTTGCTAGCTATTACAGTGGCCGTAATGAGATTTAGAGCGCTCATATAAAGTTATTTATGTGCAGAACGAGGCTCCTGCGAGATGGTAACACAAGAGCAGTGTTGTAGGAGTTCTACAAACTCGCATATTAAAATACCTTGGATAGAAAGCTCCTTAGTAACTTATATCCAATTTGGTATGAAAGATTAGATAGTATAATTATGTAACAATAACTTTCTTTGCATAAAAGTGTTAGATTAAATAGACATTTTTACATTGAACAATATATACAGAAGTTATCTACGACGTCGGTTATTATTAATTGAGTATTCAACGCAGCTACCCATTAATTACGGTTCTTATTGATATCAGTATTTATAGAATTTATATTCAAAAGGTTATCATTCCTATTATTAAACATCCTTTAAAGAGTCGTACAATGTGAAAACCTATTTGCCTGTATCTTTAATATTATAAATGTGTTGGTTTTTAGTTTGTCTTCTATTCACGCAGTGACGACTTTGAAACATTTATTTTTTCCTTTCTCTCTACACTTTGAAATATTATAGGATCATCCAGAAATCCTTGTTATCAAACAATTACAATTCTAATTTGTCGACTCCCGCGGTTATCCCTAAGGGACTAGTGGAACTTTCAGTTCATTGTTTCGGCGAATGCGCTGGTGCTTTCTTAATGATTAATATTTTTATTCTACATAGTGTTTGATCGATGGCGTGGAGGGTCCGCAGAATCAGGCCCCTTTGTTCGGTGCGAGATTAATCACACGCGTCTACGTATGACGGGAGTTGAGTGGAGATATTCATTAGTGGCAATGGATCGCTAAACTTGCTCCATTATAACTACGGCTTGCTCTATAACATAAGTCAACAAAGGATGTGACCAATTACAAGGAAATTCGAAAGTGCAGATGAAATAGTAAAAATATGCCCGACACAACTATAACATCGCCCATCGTAACTTACGAGATATACATTATGGATGGAGCGGGGTTTAATATATTTGAAATATACATTAGAGATATATCAAATAAGTCTGCGGCTTTCGAAATCCCATAACGTAAAGGTGGTCCCGCAGTCGGTTCACGTACGGAGTACAATTTATTCGAGCCACTTAAAGAATAAAATAAATTTCGCAGCAGTTTTACCGCTTCACGTGGGAAGCGGAAGAGCAGATCGGGCTGTTTTGTGGGTAGCGTCGCGTGACTTCGTCGCTGACTCGGCGTTTATGCCACGCCACATGGGCCTATCTGCCGACGTCGCGGACGCCGCACCTTTTATACGGAAACTATTATTATATTGCATTATTCAAGAGTCGCAAGTACTATATGTAGCTTTTGCCTTATGCATTTTTAGTATTTGGCAGTTTGAAAAAAGATTTTTGGGGAAGGTCCAACCCTTGTGTTCTGTTGGCGAGCGAGTTAACGGCGCCGGCGACAATGTGGCGCGACAGCGAGCGCGGTAACGCGATAGCGCAAACAAACGGTCGGACACCGCGCCTCGCGATGTCAATTAAGCTAATTAAACACACAACGGGGGAGTGTGGTCGTCGGACCCACCCTCCTTGTCCCTTAACTGACGCATCATTTTAACAACAAAAGCTATTCCTCTCGCCAGCGGACAATAATGGCCGAACTGCCTACTATACAAATTTAAACGTGCGGCATGGCAACAGTAGGAGCCATTAATAAGGAACGCGATACATAATGAAACAATTTTTGTAATAAATTCAAAGAATCGTGTCGACCAATATTGACTCGGATTTTTCTAATTGTACTTTTAGGAGAGCAAACGATGACAAAATATGCAAACAGAATGGGAAATTCCCCAGTTTAGTGGTGAGTAATTACTCGTCGATGAAATTATGGAAATGAGCGGTGAAAAGACAAATAATAGAATGAGTGCTAACAAGAGATAAGACATGGCTTAATTAATAAAGTTTGCGCGAACGTCTTGAGGCGATGCGAGAAAAAGACGTCTCGAGTCTGGGATCCGTATCAGATAATCGTATTCGGTTAATTGACCGTTAGATTGACGCTATCGCGGGCGAGAAGGATTCTGCGCGAGCCGGGGTGGCTTGAGCTCCTGATGTTCGTTGATCCACCCAGTAATACGTCTAAATCAAAGGATTTCCGGCGCAGAGCGCTTCTGAACTCGAGGTGAACTGGGTATAAAGCCCGTGGCAGCCTTCAAGAGATAAAGAGTGAATGAGGACAAAGTCGAAGATAGTGAACCACCGCGTAATGGGCGACGGAGAAAAACAACACAAAGGGTTGCAGGCGTGCGTCAAATTTGTGAAAGTTTTAACGAGAGGGGTGAGCGGGAGTCGGAGCGCAGGGGAGCGCGTCACGCGAGGTTCCGTCAACGTGCTCAACTGTCAGCATCGCGTCGGACAGGCTGGCCGCCATTTATTACGTCACGCCACAGATAAATAATAAAGATAGGATTTACTTTTTTCCATTTTATATTTTTAAGTCTGACGAAAGAATTGATGTTATCTATTTTAATGTGTTTTATTATTCCTAAACTGTTACGAATATGAGTTTTAACGATCAGGTCATAATGAAGGTCATCGGTCTGCTGCGTAGGTGTTCGTCAGACATTGTGCACACAAACGTTTCTTTAGTGCCTGTTTGCGTAAAAGCTAAAAACGCTACTGTTAACGCAACGACTATTCAAACACACGTACGAACGTGGGCAAATATTTAAGTGTGCCAAGTTAAAATACCATACAGCATCTTTGCAATCAAATTGAAAGTAATTTGAAACTTCTTTTAGTTCACGTACGGTGGAAATAGTTATTTTATAATGATAAATTTCATGGTGGCATGTTTGTGAGAAATTTACCAAAACAAACAACAATGCCGTAAATTTACACTAGAAAGCCATTCTTCCATAAAAGAATTTTGAATATAGAAAATTCCTCCAGGCAAATGAGTTTATTGCTTTCCCTTTACCGAGGCATTAAATAATAACAATCCGTTTTCTTATTACAAAGTCAAATTGGAAACGATATTTATGAAGTCTATTACTTAAGACGGGCAAGGGTCCTTATTAAAAGAAGTCTTGTTTCGAGGGGCGACAGAGTGACTGAGTACATTATAAAAACTGTATTTATACCCGAAGTAGCGCTGCGGACGAGCAACTTTCGTTTGAGGCGTTTTATGGGCGGAAAAATTGAGGAAAGTTGGGAGCGTTACGGCCGGTGGCGAGGCGGCTTTAATATAATATGTAAATCGAACGGCAGCATCGCGACCTCGAGCGCCTCATCGGCGAGCTCATATCGGCCGGACGTATTACATGGGGAGTCGTAAATTATTGTGCAAAAGGCAAGAGGCGGCGAGTTTCGCTGGCTCGGCGTAGCTCTGCGCGAGCGGCGGGCTCGGGCAAGGGTTGCGGGCCCATCAATGCAAATGAGCGTCGCCGCGCCCGGGCCCCGGTTATCGGTCGCCATTTACATAAGACCCTAGGAAGCGGGCGGTGGGCACTCGCCGCTGCCGGCCGTCATATGTCGCCATTGCGCGTTATTGCTCTGGCCGAAACTGAGAAGCCTGCGGTTGAGAATACCACGACAGACGGTCAAGATTTATTGTTATCAAGCCTATTCCGAATTGGTATCGATAATGTTGATATGAGACATGAAAAAGCAGGATTCGGAGTAAACTTAATTTAGCAACGATTGAACGGCGCGCCTTTGTCCGCCTTTACTGCAACTTGAGGCGAGTGCGTGACGTGGCCCACTCCGGCCGCTTCTTTGTTCTACCTCATCGTAAGTTCGGAATCAATCTCTAATTCGTTTCTATCACGTTCAACTTACTTTATCATTGTAATAGAAATTGTGTACTAATCATTTGTATAACCGATCTTAGTTATAATAAAATAATACAGTCAATAAATTATTCTTAGCGCCTGTCGCAAACGACAAGCAATGTGTGTCACACTTTTTATTCTTTGGATATATAACACATTTGTTATTATGGAATAACACACGGGACTCATATCAGGTCTTTATAAAAGTTAAGGAGAAAAGATTGCACATTATAAATATTGATGACATTATAAATAATATAATAAAACAAAAAAGTAAATATTCGCGTAATGTATTTTTATGTGAGAGCGAGCATCCTATTAAATACGACAATGGCTGAGAGAAGGAGCGACGGCTGATATTTTATAGTTGTGAACAGCGAAGCAGGAGGAGTGTTTGGGGATTTAATCGCAGATGACTTTACGCGCTGTTTATTCCCTGCATCCCGGCGCTATCTCGCCCGAGATCGGCTCGTAAACCGGCGGCTTCGGCCATTGTTTCACTATCGAGCCCCGCTTCTGTAATCCTGCACAATGACGCCCTACAATCTGTCGCCATTCATTAACAACTGCTCACCACTAATTTGAATGTGCTTTGTCGCCGGCTGGATCGCTTCAAGATTTTAATGCAGGCAAAAATAATGATTTGTTTTGTCTAGCGATTCGGCCGACCACCGCTCTCGTGGTATAAATAAAGATTTTTGAAAGCTATATCAAATCTTATTTATTAAAACGAAATTTTAAAGTTGCTTAAAGAATTTATTTTTTATAAGAATTTTCTCATTTTATTTATCTCGTCTCCATCTTAAATAATAGTCTTATAGGATACAATAAATGAAAAAGAAATAACTAATTGAAAGACATCTCGAGATCAAAGGAAACAATCATGTAAATACTCGAAAGTATCTTCATTCGTCCGAATAATATAATTTTTATAGTACCGACAAATTGTTGACTTTATCAAATAATGGAAATGTTGTGAATCTGGAATTGTGCTTATGATAATAACTTTTAATTATTACATTTCCAGAAAAGTCATATATTGAATCATTTACATTATAATATAGTTGAACTATAATGTTACCTGGTTTAACTTAATATAATATTTGCTTGTCTTAGCATTGACTTGAATAATTAAACTCAAACCCAAAATTACCAATTACAAATACGTTTAAGAAACACAAGAAATTTATCTACAAACTATTACACTACAACTTCAAAAAAAAAAAAAGTAAAGCTATTTGCAGACACTGCACAATTAACTTTCTGATATTATGTTATGATGATGAATATATTATGCAGGGAGAAGGCGGCCATTACGACATTAAAATGTAATGTTTTGTTGTTATTATGTCTTGGAGAAAATATTCAATTTAAGTATATTATGTTATAACAACATACACCTATAATGCTCTGTCCAGACAATACAGGAAAATGAGGGTATTAAATTTGCATCAGCTTTTGCTATGTAAGCATCCAGCGTTTACCTCTATTACATACTTGAAAAAGTAACTTAATTATACGAAAATGGCACAGCCAGAAGGCGGTAGTTTTATCTGAGACGAACTTCGAAAACTTTAGCCGCCTTAGTAGAGGAGATAAGGACGTTTCGGTATTGAAAAGTCAGTAGCATAACGAACATTACCCAGTTGGGTTATATGGAGAGCATATGCAAACTTGTCTGTGAATAGCCTTTTGTATATTATTATCTAACGTGTTGGTAACGCAGGCGTCAACGTGAAGTTTCACGAGCGTCAAATATACACGGGACAGCCCCAACCCAAAACTTTCCAAGCATGATGTTTACAACAACACAAAAACAACAATACATCAAAAGTGAGTTGGTAAGTTATCCGGCGGTGTCCGTCAATGCCGTCGGCTAAATTTCGACTTGAGTTCAACGGTTTCTTTTTCCTCTTTCAAAGGCTCGCACCGTAACGATATCAACATGGATTTGTACAAAACGTTAAGCCACGTGTGTTGGAGCAAGACGGCCATAAGTGTACGAATGTACACGAGTGATGAGCAACAATCAAAAGCGCTTTATTTATCATCTCATTCATGGCATCGAAATGGGTCATTTAAATGTAAGGCATTATAAAGCAAAAGGAGGAGCGTCGCGAGTACCACAGGGCGGAGCTATCAAACAAACCAGTAAGTAGCCTTCACACATAGCGCACGTAACGGTCGCTCGCTTGTTGCTAAGACGCGACATAAAGACGTTTCTTACATAAGAGAGCCCTCGCGAAACTTTAATGGCAGTCAAATTCGGGGAGTTCGGAGACTATTCGCAGCGATTCGCCGGGAACAGTGGATGTTTGAATTTCACGCGGATAGACCCACCGATCCGGCGGAGACAATAAAGAACCTAAAGCGCACAGCTTAAAACTTTAGACAAAACGAAACACTCCGAGGCGACGCCTGGAAAGTTGGAAGAGTGAGTCGGCCGAGGCGTGGGGGTGTCGCCGACCACCCGTCAAACTAAGAAATATTGCTCCTAACAACGGTCGGCTGTCCACTCAGCTCACGACAGCTCGTCTTCAGAGCAAGAATGATCACTTCACTGGTGAACTTAAATCTACCTCAAAGTCTGTCTGAATAGTCGGTCGGTAGTCGGACTGTTCATCACCCATCCGAAGTGATAGAGATATATAGGCGGCATACAGTTCCAATATTATGAAGCTGTTGAATACGTTTCTACAATTTACACGTTAAAATTCTTCCTTATTATATATCATCAATCCTTAAGTATGTAAGTTATTTTTTTCTTTTTCACGTAGCAACAAAACCGGAGATAGATTTGATTTTTTTACATAGATTAAAATTTTTGAGACGGACACATAGACATTAGCTACTTTTATCCTGAAATTAAAAAGCTATTTTGACTTTAATTCCATAGTAATGTTGTCGTTGTCAGTAACGAGTCTTGGGGAAGCGATACAGTGTTGCAATGAGCAACATCGTATTTAGCATATGGGTAAGCCTTTCCGCACATACATATATGTTTCTTGTCATATAATTAAACGATAAATGCGCCGCGACGAAGCCCTGCACAGCGTGCCGTGATATTGTTTGTCGTCAGAAATGCATTTCGTCGACAACGCCTATCAAAACAAAACGGGGTGTAGTTTTAAGAGCGCGGGCGCTTTAAATCAACACGGTAAGCCGGTGATCGCATCACGCACCGCGCCCCCGGCCCCGCGCCCCGCTAATCCCATTTCCGCGACAAATTAATATGCTCATCGGCAGTCGCGTCACTAGATTAGGGAGCGTTCATAGCGCGATTGTGTTTAAAGTGTATTATCCAATTTGTCGGGATATTGTGTTGCGTGCGGTGATCGGCTGCTGCGGCGTCGCCAGTGACGCATCGCGCCATTCGCCGAACGCCGCGGAGCTCGCCGAGCTGGCGCACTTAATAGATTTTGCTGGAGCAGCGGCGAACGAGGCCGGTCTATTGCGAACTAACGGGATTACCGCCCGAATCCCGCCGTCCGTCCGCTATGCCGGAATGAGCGCACACATTGTCCGCGGGAACAATTTCGCTCCATAACGCTACACGACGTCGAGCCATTGAGCGCGAGTAATCATACCCCCATCGAGCCATCAGCCCACTAATCCACCTAGAGCTTCTGAATATTTCCGCCTGGGAATCTCTACATCTATCGGCATAGTCAAAATTATCATGAAAGCCCAAGTGGGAGTAACGCTTTAGTGTAACAAATAATGCGATTACATGAAAGACGGAATAATATGAACATTTAAGTATTAAAACTAGAAAGAGAAACGGGCGCGGCATCTCCGCCGGCGTACAAACGAACTCGAAAATAAAATCGGGTGAATAATTAAAATCGGCGCGAACCATTAAAAGAGCAGTTTATAATAGGAGAGTGCACTGTGAAGTGTCCTTCATGTAGGCAGTTAAAGAGTTGGAGGAGCGCACTCGAGCACGAGTGCCGTAGCGGCGCCACCTCGCGCCGACTAACGAACCACCCGACAAAAAGTCTACTCGGCGCCGCAGCACGCGGCACGTCGATTATAATCGCGGCACACACTCCGCGCCGCGCCGTACGAGAGAATAAAACCTCGCAAACTCGAAGTCAATACACTTTTCGCAGTCGGGGTGTTTAATAATTAAGGCTCGGCCCGCGTCAGTTGTCCCACAACTCATTAAGCATCCAAATGATTTGGCGTGAACGCCCCCGGGATCAAAGCGAACCGGGAAATCACGTGGTACGGAAGTGCTTTAACGCCGCCGTAATGATATTGTTCCAAACTAAGGGCGGGCAAAAGTGGAAACAGCAATTCGTTTTATACACTTCCGCGAGGATCGTAAAAGATAAATCGTCGAAGGTAGCCGTTCAATGGAGCCCGAATTTTAATATCGGCAACGATACCGCGTTCTTACGGGAATCGATTACGTTGAACTTATCGAATAGAATTAATTCCGTTTTTCTTTGTATTTACCATATCTTAGTGGTATTTTATCTTCTTTATTCCTATATACCCATTCACTGTTCTACCACGTACCACTTGAAAAATTGACTGAGGTGAGTGCAACAAAAAGAACGAGGCAAAAATTCACAAAATTTCCAGTCGGCCTAACCATCCACACAAGTTGTCAACTTACATTCATCATCCTCGTAATGGTAAAGGCGTGAATTTGGCATTACGCAGCGTTCCCTATCACTCTTAGCTGGGACAGACGAGCGAGAAAGAGAAGCCTTTGTTACCGGCTTGCAATTGCTTTCACACCTATGGAAGAATTGCATGCTTAACGAGCCAAGTGCGAGTCAACGATGAGTCAACGAGTTTTATTTATCTGTGCTGTTAAGTCATATGCAAGACTGACAACGTCATTGCGATTTCTAGAGCTTCGAAGCTCGAAAGCTGATTCGGACTTATTTTATAACATCTATTCGACATATATAAAAAAATAATTTTGCATCGTTATCCTTAGTCTTCATTTTTCAGGTCAGCATCATCGAACAACTTTCACTGAAGGGAAAAAAAGTTAATGCGATTTTTAATAATTCAATTTTAACTTAGGAATAATAGCTTCCCCTACATGACATTTTTTCTTCATAATTTAACAGACAATATGATATAAATCGTCCAATCGAAGTAACTTAAAATAACTGGTATACGTCGTTATTGCAGAGGCATACCGATATAATCGCGCGTTCAATCTAACAGCGAACGTAAAGTTCAAACCGACTTCGTCAGATTTAAGCTGATACAGATACGCGAAGCTGTATACGAAGTTTCGTATACAGTCGCTTGTAGACGCCCCAACGTGACCTGGAACGGTTTCGAACTTAAAGTTCACTAAATGCGAAAGGGACAGATGGTGTGTGTGAGTCAGCGTTAATCCGCCGCCCGACTGTGCCGGGCGAGACGACTCGAAAGTCAGCCCGGTCGGGCGTAAACTGGCGCCGGTGATCGAGAGACGCTCCACACACGGTCGCACACAGACCAGTTTCGTCCTACAGTACATCGAATTCTCGCTCATTTTATTTATGTATTGAGAGAAAAATCAGTCTTTTTCAATGTTTATATCATGTTAAGCCAAGATCGTAAATTGCGGATGTATTCCAAAAATCCTATATAAAAGTATATTATTATTTTTAGTAAATTAAGAGACGAGATGAGTAAGCTGCGTTTGACGATAAGCGACTCGCTTGTCCCGAACAACCAATGTCACACACAGTTGTTTGCTCTTATTGTTTAAAACAACAGGAGACTTTATATCTCTATGTCCAGTAATTACACGGGAAACATTGCAGTTCAACATGGAATGCTTTACGGTCTTACAAAAAAGTGTGGGACGGACGAGCCAGTGCCAAAATTTGTTTTGCTCTACAGCAGACAAAGTGAATCGATGATATTTTATGGTGAATGCACGAGGTTGGACAGCGGTTGTACGTTAGGCTGTAATGGCGGGTTGGCCGGCGTATGATTTGATCGGCGGCAATGCATCACGTCGCCCATCGCAAGATTTATGGGCGTTGTCGGCCATCGGCTGTTGTTTTATGTATGACATATCGTGTGGTGCGTCAACAAGCGCTCTTTAAGTGCAAATTAAATTAGCATGTTTTCAGCATATACCGTCTAACGTGTAAGCGGAGAGTATTATCTTACAGGGAGATTTTGACTGGCATATACATTACCTACAATATAATTATATACGAGAAAATTAGCAGTCAGTGTGAATGAAAAGTCCCATTCCATACAATGTTCGTTATCGGCCACAGATACCACTGAATTCTCAGCTATTGTCAGCTCCGGATCGATAGCAACAATAGCGGTTGGACAAAAGATTTGTACTCTGGACGAAGTTTTTGAGAGCCAGGATGTGTGGTGGCGGTGCGAGTGGTGTACTGAAATCCGAACGTGTGATAGGGACGAAGAAAGGCCGTCTGCCGTCAAGTGGACAAAGAGCACGATGCGCAAGGAAACCGGTTATACTCGTTTATTTTGCACGCATTCCAGCCGAGCGGTCGGGAGCGGGCGAGCCATTCCCGGACGGATCAGGAACTCGATTTCTACACGACACAACTGGCCTTGGATTCCTAACGCTTTACGCGGACCGACGCTGAAACGCTACGGAATTCTGTAGTGCGAATGTAAATGAAACGATCGGCTGCCAGTAGCGGCCGTCATGCGACGTAGCGCATTTAGTTTTCGTTCAATAAGACAAACTGCTCATTTTTCAAATTGTTACTGTTAAGATAAACAATTTGAAAACTAATATATTGGCATTTTCGAATTTATGGAAATATATTTTAGTAGTACGAAGTATGATAAAATATAAAAGTGAGTAAATAATAAATATCAAGGATCATTTAACCCACGGCCTGATCATAAACTAGACAGAACCAATACTATGGTAATCATACTTATATTTTTAAATGCATACTTATATGCATCATGCTGCTCATTGCACAAAATCTTGTCCTGGGTGGATCCCACGCATTGCAGTCAGGAGCCAACAGGCAAGTTAAATAAATATAATCAGAAAAAATAAAGAAGGTAAAGTAAACATGGTCACAAACAAGTCCTTTTTTGCAGCTTGAGAAGTATTTCAATTTAATCCTGTGAAATGGATTACACAAATAAATTCAATTATATTGCTTTTATCGGTTACAGGTAAACGGTTATTTGGTATTTGATGTCCCAAAAATATATAATCATACCCAAAGTAGACAGTAATTGAAGAGCATAACGGCGTCGTCGATATATGTATAAAAATAATTAAAAAAACAATTGGATTTAAAATTTGGAAATTGAATTGAATTATTGTTCTTAATAGACC
>DWHQ01000074.1:0-19967 GCA_018247955.1 Eurytides marcellus marcellus | reverse complement strand
TTTACATACATAAATTTCACACGGACAAACACCCAGATCCGGAACAATTATATGTAGTTCGTACAAATATTTGTCCCGGGTGGGAATCGAACCCACGACCTGCGACGTCGAAGCCAATTGATTAGCAACTGCGCCAAACGGGCTATTAAAGCTGTTTATCGTTAAATGATTGCTTTGCTAAAATATAAGACAAATTCCATTATTGATTTAAAAGTTGTGTCTTGCCGAGACCGATCGTGATACGGTTGTATTGTTTGTTGTATTGTTATATCAGTTGTTGTTGTCAGTTCATCGCTAAGCTGTTGTGTAAGCTCTTATATGTTTGGGTTTGAAGGCTAGTATCGCCAGCTTAATTATAGGGACTTAGATCGACTATCTTACATTTTTAAGCTACGAGCGTAGCGCAGCGTTCAGGAGTTTTGCTGTTTAAAGGTTGTATGGTATCGTTCTGTTATAGACAGGTACTGCTCACTGCGTCATTAAAAAAAGAGACCATTCCCTAGTTCATACAAATTATTTAAGAAAAAGTAATTTAGAGATTTAGATTCGTTTACTTCTAGTATGATTCGAATATCATAAAGTAACGTTTGAATGAAATAAGAGCATTTATTTATTTCACTCCTCTATTTTAATTACATTTTGTTAAATCATTAAATCTATATCTTACGTTTACTCCATTAATAACATTCACTTCCCTCGAGACGTCGCGAGGAACGTTTCAAAGCGTTTCAACGCTGCGCTATTGTCGGGTGAATTGAGTTATTGTTTTTATTCAATCGGCCGCGCGTTACGCACGATAAACTGTTGAACAACGATACAGATTTTTATATGCATAATTGTTTACGAGTGTACGCACGGTCGGACGGGCTTTGTCGGCTTCGCACTGTGCGATTCGATACAGCTTCACCTACGTATAAACTAACAAGTGACTAACCGATAAATGTATCCTACGTAGTTACTTAATGCATCACGGTCCGGAATAAACAATAATTATAGGTATTATAATTATCAATCAGTACTTTTTCCTAATTCCAATAATATTGAATACAGCTAGAAATGATCTGTTAATAAACAATAAATGCTTATCAAATCAAAATATAAAATCTTTGTAAACAATAGTATATATTATGTTTGTAAACTCTAGTTAACCTGCCATATATAAATGTATATGTTGGTCACGGATACTTTAACCTATTGCTTTTGCATATAATACAACCTAACAAGACTGAGCACAAACCTATTATTGTATTTACGTTTTGACTTTATTATTGAATTAATAAGAAACAGGAGAATCCTTTCTGATTGCGCTGTAATGCATATTTTCGATTAAATGTGCTTAAAGAAAACCTCTATCGATTATACTCGTAAATGAATAAAAGTTGTAACCAAGAGGCTTATGATTTGGAGCTTTGGTGCGATTTAATGACATCGTGGTGTTTATTTATAAATACGAGAATAGCAAAGAGATAAAGCGTCGCGGCCGGCGCGTTTTAATCCCCGGAAAGTCTTAATTCAGGGAATCCTAACAATCGAAACGTCAAAACATTCCCTCCCATTCAGCCCTTTGATCAGACCATAATCACGAGTGTTCTCGGAAATCACTTAATGAGTTACACACGAACAAGTAACTTACGCATCGATTCCGAAATACTTCGAAGTGGAGTCTTTGCCAGCTGTGTACTTTGGATCTATTCTCTGTCCTTTTCAACTACTGTTCGCTATTATTCTATTGTATCGCTTCAGAAATTGTTTAGAAAAATGATATAGTCTGTCTAAAAATATCGAATTAGAATATTTCTATTTACTTCCAAATATTTATGGAGAAGCGAATCTTTTGATAAAAATCAATCAGTCTCTATCATAATGTTCATTTAAGAAATAAAAAAATAAAAACAATAAGGCGCGATATAGTTTTTCCTTTTTTGTTAAAAAATGATTGTTTCCTGCCAGTATGTGTAGTGCATTTGACACATCCAGCGGGCGTGGAACGGCGCTTGAAGCGCCACAGAGCGCCGGCCCACGTCACCGCGTGCGCGCTTGATTTGTTTAGACAGCGGCGATCACAAAGCACGGGCTGCAACGTTTCCTCTTTACGACCTCCCCAACTGTGGAACACTTTGTATCGTTATCCATTGTTTTATCAATTTCAATAATTTATCACTTAACCGAGAACGGAACGCGTCCGTCCGCACATAAAATATCGCGTGATTCTTGATTTTTCCGAGAAATAAACAACTCGCCGACGGATCCGAGGCTCTTTCTATTTCCAACTATACGATGTCCGGTTGTTGTGATTTACAAGAGTAATTATTTTCTTTTACCTATCATAAGCGCGGGCGGACGGATAATTCGGGCGCCAATATGAATGTGTTTGTTTAAACTTTTCTTATAAGAAAACGTATTTTAATTTCATTCCACCTTTAGTATTTTCTTGTTTACGCAATTCTTATTGCATCGTTTGGATTTTAAAATTGTGCAGTCTATATCTATACTATAATAAACTGATAGAATTCAAAACAATGTCTGTGTATTGTCAGTACTTAAAAACTTGCGAACGGCCGAGTCGATATCAGCATATATTGCATCGATGTATAGCTATTTCGCCGACTTATGAAGTACATTTTCTAGCGAAAACGAAAAAGAAAATGTTTACTTAGCTAGTTCAGTCAGCAAGTTAAAGTCATGTTACGATTTGCCTAAAAATTGTATCAATTTCAACATAATTGAAAGTCGTTATTTTAATCTTTTAGTATCCGTTTAATTTGCTTCAACTCAACGATTTTTGCGTCAACATTAGTCACTTTTTCCATTAGATACTTCCAATTTTTACCATGAAAAGGGGCTGTTACTGTATGTCGGCCTGAGGCGTCGAAATCCATAATACACACTGAGTATTTCTGTAACTGGATGTCTGCCATAAATAATGTGTAAAGGCATCCATAAATTCGATGTCGCGTGTTATCAATCAAACTGCGTTCGAGTGAAAACTGTTGTTGTAAAGGGCTGCAGGGTGCGCCACCTAGAGGCGAGGCGTGGCGTTGCCATGAAGGGAGTCCATTAACTCTTTACTGGCGCTTTATAGGTCTTTTACGGACTGCTTTAATTATTGCGAAACGTGTGTTACATCAAGTGAGTGATGGTTAAAGCCTACGCCACATCTGCACGCCAGCCACGTTAATATTAGCATTCTGACGAATGTTGTTTTTATGTAAGTTGATACGAAATAGTATATTTTAATAAGAAAGCAATCCATCTACGAGTATTATACAATTATTAACAGACTAATATTTAATATTTAGCCTTCGCTCAGTATATCATTAGGTAAACCAACAAAATTTAAGAATGATAGAGTCTTATTGAACCGATTGACACTTGTTACATGAAAATGGGCAAACAAACAAATTTTCGCGTTTACATTATAATATAAATTGATTAAAACTTCAGATGTAATGCAAAAGTTTACTAT
The DNA here is from genome assembly GCA_018247955.1 of Eurytides marcellus marcellus. Taxonomy (NCBI): domain Eukaryota; kingdom Metazoa; phylum Arthropoda; class Insecta; order Lepidoptera; family Papilionidae; genus Eurytides; species Eurytides marcellus. The sequence continues at coordinate 16,501 of DWHQ01000074.1, read as the reverse complement.
ACTCTTAATGTTTCATTTCATTTATTAATTTTCTTCTGGTTATTGAACAACTGTAAAGCCTCTTAGAATTGGCAAGATCACAAACGTGGTGTGATTAGCACGAACTTTGAACATTGAATCTCATAAAAAAACTAAGTATATATGATTCAACATTTTCAGAACAGTGTTATTGTCGTAAACAAAGTTGTATTTTCTGATATTATGCGATAACACGCGCTTTAACACTTCGCGAATAGGTACGCACGTATATATATAAACAAAATTCATTGTACCGATGAAGACATCACACGTTCGAATAATGAGCGATGATGTAATTATCGCGTTTCAGAGGGTCATCGTGCACTATTGACTATCGGGTGATAATTAAAATCGCACGTCGATAAATCTTCCCGCCCCGTGCGAAACGTCGAGTGTTACTAACATAATAGCACCCCGGGTAATTGAGCCTCGGATCATCGCAGCTATTTCGAGGATCATTTTAAAAACATCGCATAGGGGATTCGATTCAACACGACCGCAACAGAATTGCATTGTTAATGAAACTAATTTGGGTATTTTATCGTATTGATTTTTTATCAACGTTTAAAAATATAGAGATATACGTTGGAAATATACAGAATGAGATAATAAAATTATATAATAAATATACGTTGGAAAATATACAGGATGATATGATATATTGTTACGTGTAATTTGCTTGAGTACGAACATTAAAAATGCCGTAGTTAAATTCTTTTTTTTTTTAATTTCCATAACCTATAGTGCAAAGTGAAATGGCATGTAACACTAATACTAGAGATTCTTAATCTGTTCAATTTGTACGTTGTAAAAAAGAGAAAATTATATCAACCACGAACAGATTGATCCTAGTTTCGGCGTACTTAGTGTCATCGCAAGTGCAATACAGGAATTTATTTTTATGGTAGTTGTAAAAATTAGACAAAGGGGACATGAAACTCCTCTAACAGTCATCACTTACCATCAGAAGAAACATTTGCTCAGTTGCGACTGACTTCTCTAGTAGTAGTAGACGATTGTAAATAAAATCATGTATCGAGTTTTAACTACGATTATTACGGCTAGTGTCTAAAATCAATGAAATTTTTATAAACATCGATACGGAGTTTCTCAATTAGTCTGAATTGTTCTCAAATCATCACAATGTCGTCGCTAATTCCCAACCCGTTTCTATGATTCTCTTTAGATGGTATACCGCATGGTTGGACAAGTTTTATTGTTGTTGACCTTTGAAGATATAACGATGTTTTTGACTTTGGTAGAAGGATGTTGACGCTTTCAGTTCTAGAGACTATATGAATGAACTGAATCCATGAAAAAGCTGGTTTCTACGAGTGGGATTATTCCTTCACCTTCAATTAAAGATATAAATAAACAATAAATATTAAACGAAATTGTAAATGTAAATATAATTGACCGTTTAAATAATTTTCAGACTGAAGGATTTAGTTAGATTTAAATAGTTTTTCACTTTTTCATTGAAAATTACTTGCTAAAACATTAAAGTCTCAGCGTTCAATCTTCATTGTTTGAGCATCCAAACAAGTTGTGAGTCTGATTCACGTCTCCCTTGGAGTTTGTTTACCGTTGTTTGAACGCATCGGTAGGTAGATTGCATAGTTAAATATTATTTGCCATTTCCTAACACCTTAGTCTTTGTTATCCGTCAAAAGCTATTGCCTATAGGATATGTGATGGCGAACGATATTTACGACTAGACATATCCGCGTTGATATAGCTCTTCCGGCATTAAAAAAGCTACTATCGGCATTATAATAAGCTTAATGTAGCTTAAACTTGATGGGCGGTGGGCTAACGGCGGACTTCGATGTGAGATTGTGCGTCGATTAATGTCTCACTCAGCTTTAGGAGTATTATTCCATCCTCAGTTGCAAGAGCGACCCCCCAGGGTAGTAATGATACATTGTCATCCTCAGGTACTATTACGAGGAACATTGGACTTAAACCGAAAGTGCTAGCGTTTGCCTTTCTCCCGTTGAGAAACAAAGCTAGATTAACCCTAGGATATTTTATGTGGTTTGCATTCTTCTAAAGATCGCTTGGGAAATTACCGGTTACCAATATTAGTAGTTATTCTACTGTTAAGTGAAAGAATTATAGTCTGCAGAGCGACGTTTCAAAAGTAATATATTGTCACTGGTATAAATGTTCTTCATAAGTGAAATGAGAGAGAAGAAAAGAGTCACATAGATTTTGGAATCTTCTTTTAGGAGATAAAGTGATGAGACAAATAAATATATAAATAAATATCCTGGGATATCTCAAACATTGCCTTGATCTCAAACTAGGTAAAGCCTGTTCTATGGTAACCAGACAACTAATATATATACTTATATGTTCTAAATGCATACTTATACCGATAATTAACAGACCCGTTAGTGCATTTTCTATGCTATTATATGGCTTCGACATCGCAGGTCGTGGGTTCGAGTCCCACCCGCAACAAAATATTTTTATGAACTACAGATAACTGTTCGGGATCTGTATAAAGTGTCAAGATTAAAAAAAACAGTTGCCCCACCTCATGCTGTCTCTGCAAAAGAGTTTAAGTATTACAATAAATGTCTCATACAAAAGATGATGCAAGTATCTCGTGATGGACATCCCAATGTCCACATTGCTTATTTGCCAAAGTGACCAATTCCCACGGATGTGCGAAATTGTTTTCCGAATATGGATGCGTCGCTTTGTCACTTCCCTTTAGACGTGTATAATGCTCATTGACGACCAGCGAGAAACGGGGAAGTTAATATTTGTACATTGACGCATTAGACTCATAATTATCCTGACATAAATGTATGTACAACAATACTTTATACCCTCACTCATTTATGCTAAAAAGGGGTTCTCTTAACAAAAACAAAAAAAAAACTTAATTATACACGTTTGTTTTTTTAGATAATTAAGAACGAAGAAAGTGAATAATTTACTTATTAAGTATTCTTCTTAAGTATTCTTGATACAAATCATCCATTAAAGTTATATGTCACAACAAAATCGTTAGGTGTGAAGCTTGTATCACATCATCAGTAAGTTGGAATGGGTAAACAAGACGCATCGTCACTCGTGAGAATAAATCGCTGTGTAACTTAGGACCACGAAGACAAACTTCAGTGCCAAATCCTGATGAGTTGCGAAGTAACTGGCTTCGGCGTCTCTGGTCCTAGTTTGGATCTCACCCGGGATAAATACTTGCACGAACTACAGATACTTATTCCGGATCTGAGCGTCTATCCGCGTGAAAATAATAAAATTTTAAAAACGTTATGAACAAAATGGCTTCACGAAAGTACATATCTCGCCGTATCTAAGCGCTGACGCATTACCGTCCAGTTCAATGCTCAGATATAATTATTTCGTTCCCTTCACAAATGTATCTCGAGCTTATAAGAATGTTAATTACAAAAGTCTTTACCAATACCGACGATAACTTGGCCGTAATAGGTTTAAAATTCTAATCTCTCGAAAACACCCACTACTAGTATTGATTATCCTTAATAATATGTAATAAATGCGAATGTGTTTGTTTGCTTGTTCATCTTTTTAATGCAATAACGGAACAAGCTATCCCAGTCATTTCTTCGCTAAGGCATAATTTATATTTCAGAGACTTTGATTCCTTATCATTTCAGGAAAAATAGGTAAAATTTTTATATAAACAAAGTCAAAAACTATATGTGTGATTAGTCGTTTTGAAAGTTAATTCATTTCCTTTTCGTTTTTTTACACAATTATCTTGGAGCAAGACTTTTACACAATTATCTTAGCAGGATGCTAAAACAGTCTACTACTAATTGTTATTAAATAGTTATTTATTTTCTTCTCCAATTAATCGGTAGCCACACTTATTCTGTGTCACTAGATAATTTAGTTTATTTAATTCGGCCTTCCCTTATTCTCTCATATAAACATACCGGGAATATAGTTTAATCTGCTAATAGTAAATGCAACGCTATTGATATTATGACTAAAAATTAAGTATTGTCAATTTAATTTAAAAAATGTATGTCACATCATAAGATAGTAAATTAGTGTTCGGCGAATCGCTTTTCCCACGTAATTTCTCCAAACAACCCTATGTAGTCTTTAGATATTATGCAAGCCTTATTCCGTTAAAATATTATCGAAAACAACTTAATAGTTGTTCAAATTGTAAAGTTTAATAAAATATATATTGCATTAGTTAACAAGGTACAGTTCTTCCATCTAATTATATCTTGTCTTTTACTCTACGGGTGTAATCTCAAGCAATATTATAAAATAAAATTCCTCGAGCCAAATCTTCAACGAATCTCTATTTACCCACATGCCGTTCGAGTCATCCCGGTCCGTCTATTGTTTCAAAATTTCACAGCCTGCTTCCCCGAAATCCGTCCAATAATGCCCACTATCTATTCACTTCCCCCGATAGTAAAATAAAGACTCTCGCCCATTGTCCGGCCATTACAGAAATAACAATTTAATTCGTCATTGCAAAGCTCCTTTGCCCGTCCTGCGTCTCTTTGCCAGCACTCGCGCCATTGTAAGTTTTATTGCAGCCAGATATTATTATTTTGACGAATAATCGTTTGTCGGACGAAATCGGACGCCCGCTTTTAGGTATGACCATTAAATTTGAATTCACTGGTAGTTTTATAACAGCTTAAAAAATTGTTTAAAGGAATGACGTGAATGACGCCTGTGCTTGGCTCGGCCCCATTTCTGCCGTCAAAATGTGACCGACAGACATCTCTAGATAGCTTGGATTTTTTTAAATAAAACATCAATCATCGTTGAATTAATTGAGGCATTTGTTTCGGTAAAATAAGAAGAAAAAAAAAGCAATTGAACATATTTTAAAATAATGTAATTATCGTTTTAATAGCATTTGACTACGTGATTAATCTCAACGAACTTAAATATTCTACTTGAGCTAATATTAGAATCAAAAAATATATTTGTCCTAAATCAGTATATAGTGAGAGTCAATATGCAGATAATTGAAATACTTGTCTATCTCTAACAGTTGCAAATGATTCACATCACCATATACGTAACTGTTATTTTAAATGTGTTTGATGACGTCATCCAAATAGCAATGTTAGGCAAGGCCCCAAATTAAACAAAAAAAAATAATCTTTGCTCTCGGGTTTTCCCTCGGAGACGAAATCATTGTTGTTCTATAAAACGGTTGTACTATTAGCAAAGCTTCCATGTTATATGTATTATTCTGTTATATTTTTTCTGTACATAATTGTTTTCAATAAAATATAAATAATGTGACCTTAGAGCTGCGTCGGTAATAATCTACGACTCTAGGAGGCATTTTTATTGTATTAATAACATTCAGTAAATTGCAACTGTCAAGTTTCTTAATTGAAAGCGATAATTATTATTCATTAAAATATTTCAATAGAGCAATAAAGGAAAAATACAATAACACCAGCCTCATGTCGAATTAAAAACAAGTAATTCCCTATTAAGATTTTATTACTATAAGATTACTCTAAACCATAAATAAGGAATTATCATTCGAGAATCAAGAATTAAGGTGACATTGCAGGCTGTGACGTTATAATTGTAAACGTTCTATTTCTAAATTCAAATTTTAGCATTCACGCATAGGTAGTTAGCCGCATTGTCATAGACAACCCTTTGGTCGTTCGGTCGGACGGACTTGTCACAATACGCCGCCCGATCCGCCCGTATCAATCGCGGCGCCCGTATCGCCGAATTCTTCCACTTTACCCCATTACGAAGATATCAATAACGAGATAAGCGCACCCCATGCAATCCCGTGCACTCAATGGGCGGATTTAATTGATTATTTGTGAAAGATGAAATTATCCACCGCGCCAACCGAACCGGCACCCTTCGCCAACCACCCGTATTCAGGAGTCCGTTCGCAATTTTGCGTGCAACATTGACGCGTCACGATTCCAATTTGCTCCGTCGCTTTAGCGCGCATTACGCAATAAACCCTCGGCCCGACAATTATCTTAGCGCGCACCGCATCGTACGTTTTCATTAATACTCAATACAGCCGTTTGTGAGTTACGATTCTCTTAACCCAGATGCGGTTTCAAAACACGCATATTTATTCCCAAGATCTCCCCGATATATTTGCCGTTATTTTTACGAGTTTACTCGGCTTACTCGCACACAACAATATTTTAAACAAAACACATCATTCAATCATCGGACTGTGCACATAGATTATAAAACAAACCCAATTCTCAGAATAACCTTGCGCATTGTATCCACACGTTTGCTATTTATAATTACAACTTATAATAGTTTTTGAACTGAAAAACCTATCAGACCGTTTTTGTTATTGTAACAGTCACCTTATTGTGTTGATATAAAGTTTGAAATCGATCTAGCTCTATATTGGATTTAATACCGTTTGGAGAGCAGGTAAGAATTTTAAATTTCGAAAGCGATCTCGTCTGGCGACAACCCCTACGCCACCAGTGCCGATGGGGTGGAGCAGACCCGTCTAGCGGATCGCTCCGTCTCGCTCACTCGCACGCGCTTTTCTTATCTTTGTCTCGCCTATTATTGTCATATCAAGATTCGAACATTGCATTTTGTTTCCAATTTTCAATTTAGTTTATATCGGATGTTGGCACGAGTAAGACGTCTGGCGTCTCGCCATCGCGCTTCGTCCACGTGCTTACGTCGCGCGATAGAATTTTGACATTTTTTAAATTATCTGTTTAAGATTAGAATTGAATATTGCAGTTGTGTGACTTATTGGACTGATAAACGTTTAAATGGAATTCATGGATTTCTTTAACACCCTTATGGAGGAGCAGCGGCAGAACGTGCATCATAATGAGCCTCCTAAAATGCCTAACTTTTTTGAAGTGGATAAGAAAAAGGTATGTAAACGTAAGCATATAATAATTACGTAACAAATAATAAACGCGCGTACTTCGCGTTTATTGTCGTTATACATTTTTCAAATGTTTATATAGTTTTATAAATAATATTTTGTAGTTATAATTTCGTCTCTTTTTATATTAATTATTGACGTTAACGGCTCCCAAGTGACTCGTGTTTTGAAAATGCGAAATCATTCTTTTATTAAAATAATAAATCTATAATTAATCTTTACTTTAAATGATTGTGTTAGTTGTAAATTTAACGTGTAATATAAACTTTAAAGGAAATATCTTAGACTTTACGATATCTGAGTGTAACCGTGAGGTTAATTAATTTAAAATGCTATTACATTGAGCGATTGCAATGTTTATTTACCATTAAACGTCCGTTTGGATTGAAAGCTTATTAATTAATTGTTTCATAAACAAATCTCAAATACTTATAAATCATTTCGCAGAACACTCAGTATCATTCAATTTAATCAAAGCTAATTTTCTTTTGTTCCCGTGGTATAATTAGAACGTTTATAGCATATAAAGAACATTATAAACAAGAGCTGTTTATTCCATTAACAATAAGCGAGCATCTTTTATAATAATATCTATTTCATAATGGATATGAAAATAGAGCTATGTAATAAAAGATGTTTATTACTTTTATCCATTATGACTTCATAGTAATTATTTATTATTAATTAAATTTTAGGTTATCTACCTACTGTTATGTTATTGATGTAAAAATTAATTTTTTATGATGCCTTGCCTTTCATATCTATATTGAGATTTGGAGCTAACATTAAAAAAGGGTAGGTGATTAAGAGAGATAAAGTTCGTAGTATAATCCATTGAATGGCTGCATAAACCTTTACAACATTACCTCCGCGATAGTGTTGTTATTTAAACAAAAGGCCATTGTTATCTCGGAATATTTTCAGTTGGAATTTTGACTTACGACTTAAAAAAATTAGGTAGGTATATAAGAATTTACTTAAACAATTTTGTTGGCTGATTCAGTGATGGCAATGATAAGATTAAACGTTAATGTTGAGTAGATTTAGGCGTTCCTAGCTTAAGGGCTATGGTGAGGGGATAGGCAATGTCATCTTAATTTGCTGGGCTATATGCTGTCCTTAGTAGATCATCAGGATGATGATTTGTCTCGTTGGAGTGCAGAATTGAATAGCAAGAGGATTTGGACTTGTGAGTCATTTTATTATAGCAGTATAGTATACTAGAAAATATAATAATATTATAATATTAAAAGAAACCGGGTTTAAAAGCAGCGTTTGTCACCCTCCGTCCCACGTCCCACTCCGTTGCTGTGAAAAAATTACTAAGGATAAGGTAGTATAGTCAATGATATCAAATCTTTAGTCTGACTTACTTAGTCGGCAACACTCTATTCCCATATTCCTGGTCGCAATAAACCCGCAGAATAATAAAAACTCAATATTAAACGTCTCTGAGAATTGTGCCTATGACTCTTATACATTGAACCCTACATTTTGATAGCTTACTCTTTAATAAGTAGCGTATATAATCCGCGGAGCGCTTTGTTGCTAGTTCGATGAACCAAATGCCTTTACTTAATTTACGTGCCAAGAAATGTGATGTAGAATTATAACAAATTACGAGTCTTAAAATGTACTTTTATCTTTCGATTAGTTGATTACCATATTGTTGTTGAGAAAAGCCGTTTAAAATTATTTGTTAATGAAGAAATTATAAAAACATAGAGTATATGTTAATAATAAAATAGATCGTGAAAATTAATTCTTAATTTAAATTAAGAAGGAACCGTTTAATAAAAATGAGTACGGGACGGTAATTGATTTATGAATATTAAATCATCGTATAAAAACCCGGGGTCGACCTGTGAGGGGTATCTTTTTATGCGATTGTTAATTATAGGTTTAATACGGAATCCCGAGAAATTAATACTGTCACGAGGACAGATTAAAACGGAGCGGAATGGATTCGTTGTAAATTTGGAATATTTATGGCGCGTTTAATGGTGGCTTAATCTTGAGTTACCATTCGACTAAAGCCCCATACTCGGCGAGATGAATGTTGCCCTCTCGGATGTTGCTCTTATAATTTATCGAAATCAGCCGATCGTTTAGTAGATGAATTTTATTGGAGCGCTATAAATTATCTACTGTTATTTTTATGTTTTATTTTTAATTCGAATATGTTATTTTTATCTGTACAACTTTATGTATTGTGGATGCAGCAAAATTAAGCAAAGCTCTCAACTGCCGGTTAAAACAAAGAGTATTAGTATGCTTTCCTTTTTTCATCATTACTATTATTTTTCTTGTTCTTAGCTGACTAAAATCATCAATAAATCATAAATATCTTATATTGAGAAAAATCATCAATATCTTATAATGAGGGCAGTGTTTTTTAAAAAGAAGAAGAAGAGTAATGGTTTATTGTATCGAATAGCTTAAAGGATATAAAATAATAATAAAGGATATAACATTTATTTATCGTTAATATTGTACTTTAAATTTTATATAGACATTAAAACATGTTTTTAATGTTATTGTAATAAAGGATTTAATAGGCGGGAAAGTTCTCATCTATGTACTAACGATTCTAGTCGTGCCTAATTAGCAAAAATTGAGACGATTGAAAAGTTCCCGTTAATTCTTTTTCCAATTACATGTTTTTATATTTGTGTTATTCAGTAGTTTTGATATTTTCTCGCGTTTGTATGCTCAATTGAGTTCTTTCTCCAAACAGTCGTCTGTAATTTGTGTTGTCATTGCATCTTTAAACATTTGCAATTCTTTTCTTTAAATAATCATTATGAACGTAATTTTTATTTAAACCGCTTCATCAGGGCCACTTACGTGTTTTATGTAGCCCTCAGTAATGTCAGGGGTGGTCAATCACGCGGGCCGCAATGGATTTTACGGCCCGCCACCGTTTTTATCACCGGATAATGCGTGAAACGTATGCTTTTATAACCGGCTCATATCGTTACTATCGGATTACGGGCCTGTGCTATCCGTGTTGATTTATCAGACGTCTACGCTGTTTAGGCCTTCACGGCAAACGATTTTATTAGGGATACCGAAATTATGGAACGGTATTAGAATAGGCACTAGGGCTCTGTTATAGAGATTTATGAGGTACAATGTCGTTGGAATTGAGTAGTCATAAACCAGTTGAGAGTTGGTTATCGGTTTACCTTTTCGGTTAAACATTTTCCTGCTGCGGCTTGTGTTTGAGAACATGCTAATTTTTTCTCTTTTTTTTGCATCGTTTAGACTACATTAAGCGCTAAATTTAAGTGACGTAATAAGATCAGACTGTGTCAAACATTAGATTAGATTATTAGCCTTAGTGACGTAATAAGTTCGTATTATCAGTCGTCACCGATTGTTTCAGTTTAAACGATGAAAGCGTTTACTTTTCAATTCTTACGTCGTTCAGCGCGGAGTAGGCAACGCGATCGCAACGTCCAGCTAATTCGCGTCGTTCGCGGCAACGCAAACATCCACGCGGCCCACCACTTAAGCCCGTACATAGCAAAAGGACTGCGGCCGAGAAATTAGCATGTCTCCGCTCTGTGGCTGAAATGCGTGTGTGTGTGTGTGTGCGTGTTCTGCGTAAGGGTGTGTGAGAGGATAGCGAGGAGCGTTGACCGCCGGCCGGCATCACCTGCGAACGGATGCGCTTATGCAAAATGGTGGCGAGATTTAAAAAAAAATCCTTTAGTTTCATTCTTAACGTACCCACTATTAAATTAATTTTCTTCCTTTGAAGATAATGCTCTTATTTGGTAAAGAACACCTACAAATTGAACGATTACTCCAAGCATTTGCTAAGGGACACAAAGGATTTTACAATTGCACTACTTCAATGTACTATTTATAAATCAGACTCAATTCGATATTCGATTAATAATTAACCAATCGAAAATTGACGCCAGCCCTAGTTAGTTTTGGTTCCTTTGTTACGTCAGTTAACACTCAGTACAGTATTTGAAACATAAGAAATAAATTTTCAGTTCTGTTCTTTCTCGCTGTTTTTTTTCTTTCTGTTGTATGTTTATATTTTATCTTACAGCTAATCGATTTATAAAGCTATACAGCACACTCGTAACTTAAGTTGGTACAGTAATTTCGTGGGTACAGGCAAGTGATTTACGATGGAATTGACAGCACAGCCTCCCGCACGAACGCAGTAACGAAGTGAAGAATTAAAAAGTAAATTAAAATCGACGATAAAATGCGTAAATTTTGTTTTATTTTATAAAATTTTTGGGGAATTTTTTTATAAGCTGCATCTTAGACAATATCAGATATAAAAATAAAAATGTGCGTCGCGGTACGCCCGACAGAATTGATAAATTAAGTTGAACTATTTAACTTCGAAATTGTTTAATATTTTTATTTCCTACAATAACTTTAAAAGAGGCGATAGTTTTAGGCGATAGCTTACAGTCAACCTGTCAAACTGTCAACTGAAGCCAGACAGACTTGCACCGTTACGCGTTACGTTACGAAGCGGTTTATAATCCCATAAAAAGTTATCACTTCAAAGACATTCTTAAACGGTTTTTTTTCGAACCGCACTATCGCGCAGTCCCATGTTGCATAACGACGTTCGAATAACGCCACACTGGCGTAGAGGTGTTGGTGTGCGTGAGAGGCTCGGTTGTGGAAATCCTCGTGAGCATTCTGCGTCACACGCGTGTGCGTAAAAGGAAATACGTTGCGTTTCCAACTTTTGTAATTAACAGCCTGTTTAGTGAAAAGTTCTTTTTTCTTTTTCAAATTTCACTTATTAAAAACGTATGTTTTTGAAAGATCAAATTCGAACGCTTATTTAAAATGCGATTCAAACAATTATATAAATATACTAATGGACATAAATTGACTTCTCCCGATCCTCATGTACAATGGTGTATTGATTGTGATTGTCTAATCAAATTCGTGGAAACTAGCATTTCCACGGATTCGGATCCGATGAAGCTTTACAGAGCCGCATAGGCTAAAAGCATCAACGTCAGTCAAGATAAGATAAGATGTGATTGTCTAGTAAATATACTAGATTTGAAACGTCTTCTATCATCCTTCTACGTTAAGATTATGAAGTATTTTTTTTTACCTTTCGCTTGCTCGCTTCTTTTTACTTGTGCCTGTGCAAACCACCGAAGCGCTAATATTTTTACTTTTCTTACAAACTGATTAACAGTTTTGTTTGCGACTATATCTAGTTGTAGTAGTAGTACAAAGCGATTTAGACTGCGCCGCGAACGAGACAGCTAAGAACTGCCCGCCCTATAATCCTTCCATGCGTATTAACTTCACTGCGCGATGATTTAGACGGGCGTTAGACGCGCATTTGCCTTATTCGCGTAATATATTTGTCGGACGACCTATACGGTGATCGTGTGAAGTCCCTCTATTTGGGCACGCCGCACGTGTGAAGATGCCGGGCGCACGCTAATGCGTTCGACACGAGCTGACCGGCCGAACCGCCTATTGACACATTCCCTTTGTCACCTTTGCGAATTAAAAAAAAAGCGCCTCGCAATAATCCACAATGACGAACACTGGTACATTTCAAACATGCCTATCGTTAGCTTTTCGAGTTCGTGCTGTGTAACTTTATAAACTGAAATCGATTAGACTGTAAGATAAACTATAATCAAACAACAGAAAGAACAGAACTGAAAATTTATGTTTCAAATACTGCACTGAGTGTTAACCGACCTAATAAAAGAATTAAAACTGACTAGGGCTGGCGTCAATTTTCGATTGGTTAATTATCAATCCGAATTTAGTCTGATTTATAAATAGTACATTGAAGTAGTGAAGTTGTAAAATCCTTTAAATATGTGCTTTAAAAATGCTTCGAGAAATCGTTCAATTTGTAGGTGTTCTTTACCAAATAAGAGCATTATCAGGAGGAGGAAAATGAATTTAATAGTACGTAAAGAATGAAAAGAATCTCATCTACTAGTAGAATTTTGGGAGAGCTTTAAGCCAAACTGAAAAAGCTTTTCTGTTTTTAAATTTGCAATTTATCGGTCAAGCGGATTTGAAAGAAGTCCAAAATCCTATTTATTTCTACTCCCATATAACTATTTGCTTCACAATTTTCCCATTATAATTAAGTTTTGCTTGGGAAACCTTAATGTTTTGTTCAATTTCCTAAAAGCTCATTATATTTTCTGTCCTAATTTTTATGTGATCTATCTAAGCGATACAGATAACTCTATGTAGGAAAAAATCCATGTTACATTAAAATATTTTTTCTGCTACCACTGCCCTATTTTACTTCATACACTATTCTGTTAAATTCTCAACTATAGGTGTAATAAAACAGTTTTAAAATACTCATGTAATAAATGATATACAAATATGTAAATGTTATAGAAAGAAAAATTAGTTTTTTAGTATGTTTATACACAACCCTTGCAACATCAGCTGTATTACTACTTGTTAATGCACGCGGTTTTGCTTATGAAGATTGAATTTTTATCTCCGTTTCACTAACATTCATCCCTATAATTAATAATAAACTTACTAAGCTTTTATAATATAGTAGTAGTAATAGTAGTAAGGGTTGTTTAATATGATTTAATTTTTGTCTCAGCGTCGTGGTCGAACTGAAAGAATATAGTTTCAATTTGGGCCGATCGCTAGTTGTCACGGCCTGTAAGCGGCTTAATGCTTAAGATAATTGAGGTCTGCAATACGGGGAGGATTAGTCGCCGCCCTATCCCGCCCTCCCCACACATTCTCCTCAATAGCGACACACAGCCGCTTTTAATTGTTTCCATTTAATAATCTGCACATATTTTTATGGTGATATTTTTATTTTAACCGTTTTAATGAGTGGACGACGACGGTGAAGACATCTTCACGCTTATTATATATCTTTGCTTGTTATACATTATCATTTGAAATATATGGTATAACATTTTTCTGACGATAATATATATAAATTTTATTTGCAAGTTTATATAACTAACTTGCGCGGATAATATTCGCATTTGTAAGAATTATTAAGGTTATAAGTTTTGATTACTTCTTTAATGAAAATTTACAATGACGTCTACCACGCAGCATCTTTGCTGAACTTAGCTTCTTAGTTTAGTTTAGCTTAGCTTCTTAGCTTTAGTAAACAAGCGTTTCGTAAACCACCACGGCTTTTAAGAAAAGCATAATGTAGTTTTAATTCTGGTGTTTTTGAAAACAATGGGCACCATCAGTCAAAACCAATCAAACTTGGCTGTTAACCAATTTTCAAAAATATTAGGCGGCGTAACTTAAGTAAGTGGAACCTAGTCGTTTACCAACTTCTACTAAGAAGTCAGTTGAACATAATGTTGACATACTGCTATGAAGATTTCTACTTATATTTCTAGTCGCTTAATTTACTCGAGTCCTACAAATTATTTTATCCAAACCGGAATCTGAGAATATCCCGTAATCGCGAACGTTAATAATTTATGTATTCAAAGTGCCAAGGGTTTATATCCAAATTAAAGACTACAACTCCATAAAATATACATATTTAATTAACTCTTAAAAACGAAAGCTAAATTAATTATAAAATAAACTAAGAATAATTTCATGGCCAAAAACACAACTATAAATTCTCAGTCGTCAGTTGTAGCGATATCAATTGACAAGTTCGTATTTAGAAGGGAACATTCTATCAGTGAACGTCCGTGGGCGAATGTGTAACATATTTACGAGCAATCGGCACCCTTGCCCTATCTCGCATTGCAGGGGGCAGATAATGCGGTGCCCCGAAATGTTCATCTAATTGGAGATCAAAGAGAGGGCGTGTAATCGTGTATACTCCGTGTATACGAGATAGTGGTGCTGTGTTTGAGATACAGCCGCTGGATGTGGCATTCGAATTGTGTTTGTTTTTCTTTCTTTCTCGAATCTGGCTGGTTCTTACCACCTGGGCGGGAAACATTTCGAATTTATTGAACAGTTGGATAGAAAAGCAAAATAAAATTGTGCTAAACTAAAGAATAGACTATATATAATAATCGCAGATAACGATATGTGATATTTTAAAAGATGGTTGGTAAAGGGTAATTGTTTTTAGATAAATGTAATTTGGCATAATATATTTTTCATTGGCAATATATTTTCAATGCAGGTTTGATATTCCCTCCCTTAAAGACTGGCAACGCATTCGCAAGTTCTTAAATGTTACAAACGTCCATAGGCAGCAGTGATCGCTTACTATCAGTTGAGTCGCTTGCTCGTTTTCAGGCTACTCGATAAAAAAATACTTTATGA
Organism: Eurytides marcellus marcellus; assembly: GCA_018247955.1. Lineage (NCBI taxonomy): Eukaryota > Metazoa > Arthropoda > Insecta > Lepidoptera > Papilionidae > Eurytides > Eurytides marcellus. The sequence goes on along the minus strand of DWHQ01000074.1, from coordinate 1,308 downwards.
TCTATATCTTGCAATATTTTTTTAATTAACAAAACGCATTGTATACCTTATCGCTTTTTAAGAAGTTCAGCCCAATAATATACCACTTCACGGAAATATTAAGTTCGTTTACCAAAAAAAATTAGGCATGGGTAGTGTCGCATCCAGTACACATAGGGCCGCGTAACGAGCACGCGTTGGTGACCGCCGTAGACCATTGTTTTTGTCGATTATGCGATAACTTGTCCGGAATAAGCCCACCATCGGGGAAGCGTTTATTCGGCGCTTTCCGCTCGGACCGCGGGGGTGAGTGGGTTAATATATTCAGCGAATCACGGCGGTGGTGGGAATCCGCTTTTTTACGCGTCGCCGGGGTTCTCTCGTCTGTGAACATGTACAGATTATAAAGTGTGTGTGCTGCCATGTGTTAAAATTTTCGGGTTTACTTTTAATAAAAGTACTGTCCAGTTATAATACTTTTCTGTAGGAATAACTTTATGGTATCGTATAATTTAAAATGAATACAACTATTTAGTTATTAAAATTTTAGTATATGAACAATAAAGTCAACGTAATATTGAATAAATAAGTCCAGAAAAAAAATAATTTAACGTTGAAAATAGTTTTTACGTTGAAAAAAAATTATTTATGTAAAACTTCCTTAATTTTAAAGTACATAATGAAGCTATTAAAATACCTTATTGTTTTAAGATCTTATTATATAACTTTCTTTTTTCAATAAGATCTGCGAAAAAAAAATGCGAATCTGTTATTTTTTTAAAATAAATTTTAATTATTTTTTTCTAAAAACCTTGTCTTTGACCAGGATTTGCCTAAATTGGTAATTTATTCGCTACGCAATAGACGAGTAAGAATGACAGTTATCAATTAATAAAATATTAAAATATGTAAGAAGCGATATTTTTGCGGTCAACACCTATATTGTGTAAATTGTGATATTGATTGTTTGACGTTAATTGATATATTTCTAAGTGGTAGGACTCTTTCCGTCCGCCTGGAGTGGTGCTATTGTACCACCAGTTGTTCAACCCCAATCAGTAATATGTAAGAATAAGTGGTCATTTTTGCTAGCGTTATAACTAGGCACCTAGACCCAGAATTTTTATATCTATAGTCATCAAGTTTAGAGCAGCGCCAAATAGGTTGTTTGTAGCACTGTGTTGGCATCATCAAGCACATGACTTGCTAGTCCAGTCAATTTACCTCTTAAAAAAATTGCCGACGAACTGTTGATGCGTCTTTAATTTAAAAAAAATCGACTCCAATAGGTAGTTTCAAATGTAAATATAAGAAGTATTATAATATTTT
>DWHQ01000073.1:0-20004 GCA_018247955.1 Eurytides marcellus marcellus | reverse complement strand
ATTATAACCTGTGTACAAAGTGGTCTCAAACTTTTGGCCGGCAGTGTATATATTTTACAAAAACAACTTTGTTTCATGGAGTAGGAGGCAAACGATCAAGCGGCCCAACTGACGGTAATCGACCACGGCTTCCCATGAACATTAGCAACATCTAAGTTGCAAACGCGTTGCCAGCCTAGAAAGGATGGAAATTTTTGGGAGGGAGAAGAAGGGGGTTTGGCCAGCGACCTCGACCTCGGGCAAAAGCATTTCCACTTTACTGGGCAAAGACCACCTCAGCACAGACGGCAAGACCGCTATGCGACTCTAGCGCGAGTTAGCAAACTTCAAACTTAGCAGTTTCTGTATAGACCTTACCAAAACTTAATAGTAAAATATTCACAGTAATCGGAGTTAACAATGACATACATGTCCACACCTTAGATATCAATAACTTACAGTCTGTCCCAAGATCATATAGGCTGTAAAGTATTCGTATTTCGTAAACGTAGGGTACGTTTACTTTTACGAAATACGAATATTTTACAACCTAACACAGTTACAGTTTAAAACGAAATCAAATGATGATAAAGTCAGTGAATTAGATTTATTTAATAATTTTGTTCATGCTTACTGTAAAAGTTTATTTTTCCAGTCACAGACAGCATCAAAACTGGTGAATTTTTAGCGATATTAGGACCAAGGTAATTATAATATTATAAACACTTATAAACTAGTTATATACAGAAATTGAGAACATCTTAAAAATATGTGTTTAAAAGGAAAGTATCATCATACTATGTGTGTGAAAGGTAAGAGAAATTGAAAATTAATATTTCAATCGGAAATAACAAATTTTGACTTCCGCGCTTGATTTATTAAAGTCACATTATGAAATGACTTTTAACTTGGGCTTGAATTGATGATTTATTAATATAAAAGAGTAAGATAAATTGACTTTATCTATGACCTATAGGGGTGTCCATAAATGGACTACTTCCTTACTAGCCTGTCATATATCTGATAAGCTGATTTAATATGTTTCTGATCTGATAAAACTCATTTGACCTCCAAGAAAAAAATATGTGAGAAAGGAACTTTAAAAACCTCTAATACCATCCTAAGTATGGTACAGCTGACACAGCAATTTAAATAAAGATGTTTGTAGCGGCGCAGGTAAAACTACGTACCTAGTGTCATTGGCTGGTAGATGTACATTGCCATCGACGGGGAAAGTAACCGTCGAGGGGCGAAATGTCAGCGAGCTACCTCAAGGCACGGTGGAGATTCTGCCCCAGTTTGACGTGTTCATGGATTGCCTCACCGTTATGGAGCATTTGGTTTTTATGGTGGGTGCCTTTATTACAGTTTATTGCGCCACCTTTACGGATATGCCATCTTTTTGCTAATATTTTCAGGCTCAGTAACTATGCCGCTTATAAATGAGCATTTGTGACTAGAATTTGTTGTTTTTAGCTAAATGGGACAGAAGCCAATATGACGTCATCAAAAAGATTTTCTAGGTATAAAATGTTGAGAATTCTAAACCTTACATACGTGTATATATAAGTAACGCAGTTTTAAAAATCTTCTCTTAGATCTGCTTGTTTTTCGAATGTATCTTTTAAAACATGCAATAATATTCCAATTAAAAATCCTTATTAAAATCAACGAACTTTTTATGCTTACCAAGAGAACAATTAAAAGGTATGCGTTGAGACTTATCCAGTTACTTAAACCTATGGATATTTTCGCGATAAATATTGAAAGTTTTTAACGGTAGTAGAGCCAAGCAGCAGCTTTCGCTGCTCCTGAATGGGCCGGCTCGAACCGGATAAGTACCACAACCTCACAGAAAATCGGCATAAAGTGAAAGCTTTTTTGCTTCCGCATTTCGTCCGGTGACTGAGGTGGCCGGTGGCCCATCCCCTTCCTTCCACACTTATTCCCCTCCCTCTACCTCCATTCCATACTTCCCTTTGCCTCCCTCTCTTCTCCTCCTTCGCACTCACTTCCTCTACCTCCCTCTTGCCACCGTTGCTTTTTTATCTTGCACTATAACCTCAGATGGCATTTAACTGGTCTCCGTGAGAGGTGATAAATTATACTGTATACATTATAATGTATACATTATGATAATTTTAGACATAGTGCGAAAATTCATTAAGAATTCTTTTTTCACTTAAAATTATTAATAATTAAAAAGTAGTTTTATATGTTTTAATTAATAATTTTTTCTATGTCTTAAAAAATGTTAGCCGCGGCATATCAGTTCTCGAGCACTTGATTTAATTGAAAACCTCTGTGGCCACGAGCCCAATATAACAAGTTTATTACTTATTGAAATGGTCGTGATATTACAATAAATCTGGCACCACAAACTTGCAATGCAGACTTAAATTGGAAGCAGTTATATGATGTAAAAGAACAACCAAATAGTTTAAACGAAAAATGATGATTTTTCTTTCTTCATTGTGTGTAAGAATTGAAATCGATATAAATTTGTAACTAGTTATCACCCCCCGTTTTCATAATTGTTATATTGTTTCATAAATGTCATATTTTGTTTTTAGAAATGAATTACTTTGTCGAATTAAAGCCGCTTTGCGGGCCTTTCATTAGAGTGAAGGAGTAAAAGTTAGTACAGAAAATAAAGTGTGTTTAATGGAAACTTACGAATTATGTGGCGTAAATTTACTTAATCTAAAAACCGGAATCAGACGACTAGAGACTAAAGTCGTGTGCTTACTTGATATACTTGGAAAGTTCCCATATCTACAGAAATTATTATTATATTATTTTTAAGTAAAAAGTTATGAAGTGACAGTTAACTTATGTTTGCACATATTTGTAATATTTCTATCAGAGAGCTTAATATGAGATAATTAAAATGAAAAAGAATAATTATAAAGCTATGTTTATTTTTGACAGAGAGGCCAGTTTCCGTTTTTAAAGGTAATTTATGAAAAAAAAATTATATAGAGATGCAGGCCGGCTTGTATAGCTTATGTACAGATGCATATTGCAGTGTGAATGCGCTAAGCGGGCAGCAAATATCAGTATCACCATTTAGATAACGTCTATCCTGGCACTTACTCTCCTTTAAATCATACGTCATACGCATTTTATACATAACGTATATAAATATCAAATAACTTTACCGCATCTAAAACACTCTTCTTGATACCGTTAAACGTTCTTTAATTTAAAATTCATTGAATATTTCAAGCTGACTAATGTTTACTTTCATTTATTTTTTCCTTTCCCCGATTACGTTAATAATAAAATACTAATAGCACAAAATGTTAAAAGCATTGTATGGCCACCACCACCGAGCCCCCCTGATGAAGATAAACAATGTACCAATATAAAGTCCACAGAGACGGTGCCTACTACAGAAAGCAAAGGTTTATTGATTAAAAATGAAAATCATGGGTACAATTCAGAAATTGTCAGTAATCAACAAAAAAGTTCAGAAATAGTATCTACAGAGCAAACAGCTGTGTTTTCATCGAACGTTTCATTCAGTTCAGCCACCATGTCGACGGCCACAACCGCTTCCTCACAATCAGCATCCATGGTGCAGAGCACGCAATCTGGTATAACGCAAGAAACCAAAAGATCTGTTGAATCATTTACAAAACACGCGTCTTCGCAGAATCAGAGTATATCGGTTTTTGAAACTCAAATAAACCCTAAAGATGTCGTCCACTTATCATTAAATAATCCAATGGAAAACTTTATGAATACAATGGCGAACACTAAAGAAGAATTGTCTGCAACAGAAGCATTTATTAAGACACATTCAAAAGAAGCTATGACTATAAAAGAAAAAAAGCAAGTTATGGATGTGGGATCTGAAATGTTTGAAGATAACAAGAAAACAACATATGATAGTAGCACAAAAGCAAAAATTTCAGAACATTCTCCTAAAAAACAATTTGGGACCATTGAAGGAATGAAAACATTTCCTGAGGAAAAATCACCTCTCTTATATACAACTTCCGGGTCTGATCACTTGTCTCATATAGAATCTTCAAACGTAACATTGCAATCTAAGGCCTCTAAGAACTTGGAACAAAAACCCGTTAGTCAACCACAATCGTCGAAAAAAAGTGTTAATGTACCAGATAAAAAAACAGCGCCGTCGCAGCCATTTTCTGAAAAGCCTTTACATAAATCAACTGATTTCAAGAAAGATACTTCTTCTCGTACTCAAAATGCACCTATAAAACGCGGTTCGCTTCTTGACGCACTTACAATAGCTCCTGAGCGACCATATAGTCCTTTGCGGTTCTTGGATCTACCAACTTATTATACATCGTCTTTAGAGCAAAACAATTTATTAGATGTTCAATCTAAAATTTCTTCGAGTATACCATTCGAATCTACTGCGGTTATAGAAACTGATCAATGTTTAGTGTCTGAAGATAATAAAGAAATACAATCAACTTCTGAACCATCTGCTTTTAAACCTGTAGCCAAAAAGGTTTTTCCCCCACCAAAACCTGAAGAATTTCAAACACTTTCAAATTATTCGTCCGCTTATAAAAATAATCAATCTAATTTTGAACAGACAAATCAAGGAAAATATGAAATTATGACTACAGCACAGACAGAAACCGAAAGTTGTGCTGTAACAACTAGTAGTACCTCACAAAATTTTTCATCAGTTAAAACAGCACAAAGCTATTTTGAACAACAAAATCAAAATAGGAGCTTGTCATCAACATGTACCAAGCCCTCGTTGAGTTCTCAAACAACCGAAAAAAATATCACACCAGAATTGCAAAAAGATTCTGCATTTGCAATGAATGAGTCAAAAACAAAGACAAGTGCTCAAGTAAATCAAAACCAACCGTTACCTAAAGAATTCACTGCAATGACTTTCCAACCCGTAAGAGATGTTAGAGAGAACTCACCTTTACGTAGTCGACCCACTACCCCCAGTTTAATTAATAAACCCGCGCCTATCATTCCTCATTATCAAATGAATCTAGTAACTGTGGAACACTCGGCACCAAAAAGTCAGGTATATGAACCATCCAGTACTGAAGTCAGTCGTTCTTCAACACCTATGATAAGATCTAGATCTCCAGGACAAGCAATTCAAGGTGGTAATTCAAAAGTTCATGCACCTCGTATTAAGGATCCTGCTTCTCAGAAGTCAATGCTACAGATGCCTACAAGCTTAAACATGGAAAGCGAAAATATTAACAAAAATTATCAACACAGCGTCAATCCACCTTTTACAACGCCGTATTCTGAACAGCCTTCATTCATAACTGAATCAAAAGATTCTAACGAAGGATATCAAACGGAAAACTATAAAAACGAAGGTCTCAATTACAAACAAAATTCTATATTTAATCAAAATTACGCTCAAAAACAAATGCAGGCTCATAATATTACCGAATATGGTGGGTCAACCATGGAGACTACGAAGAAGACGTACGAGGAATTTGAGCAAATGCAAACTTCTAAAATAATAGAAATAAAAAGGGGGGGTTCCCAATCCTATGATTCATATCAACAAATCGAACCTAATAATAGGCCATCTAACATCTCCAAACAAGTCTTTCCACCACCTATGATGAGTTTGCCAGCTACCTACGAAAACTTACCTCCTAAAAATACTAATGAAAATGTCGCCACTACTAATAGACAATCTGAAATTTATAAACCAATTCCTTCGATTTCTGGTGCTAACCAAGGTCCAGTGTGTGATCCTACCCCATCGACAGGTTCGAGTGTAGGAGGAGCCGCTCGTGGCAAAACCTTCGGTGTTTCATCGGCACCTAAACGAGGAAGGGGAGTTTTGAACAAAGCTGTAATGCCAGGGTCTCGCGTACCTCTCTGTGCTTCCTGCAATGGAAACATTAGGTGATTTGAGAGAAACAAATCGTAACTGTTGTTTTGCGTGGTGCATGAATAGAAGTTAAAACGACCTCATAATATAATTTAACTTTAACATAGTTTTATTGTTTTGTTTTTACGAAATAGGATTAACATTTTATTGTTGTCGTGTGTGCGTAATGTTTAACAGAGCTTTTGTTTTTTTTTTTATTTATTTTGGTGTTTTGTTTTTCTAACAGTTAATGAAACGCAGATTTATGGCAGCCCTGTTAAACCGGAGTTCAAAAGTCAAGCGGAAGAAAGACTTATAAGGAAAATGGCCAAAATGGCTCTAAACGGCTATGAGATAGGTATTCAAAGAAAAATAAAACCTGCTGATCACATTCAAAGCATGGCAAACAAAATTCAAGATACTGTTGTGACCAAACATCCTCTTAATTCGGATACCGTAGCATCAGAACATAATAGTCGGGAAAATACTCTAAGGAGGCCACTAAATAAAAATATTGATGACTTATGTAAGACACCTGATAACAATTTCACTAACACAAAAAACATAGCAACGACAGGATTATCTGTTGATACTAATAATGGATATCCGCCTGTTCCACCGCCAATACCGAACACTCCTATTCCATCATTTGACTTGCCAAGTACATTTGCTTCGAATACGTCAACACCACTATCACAAAAAAAACAAACTGATTATCCATTAAAAAATTCTGATAGTAATTTATTGACATTAAGTATACTTCAGTCATTAAATAATACTGAAAAATCTCCAAATGGAAGCGGTTATTCCAGTAATGAAGACATGAATAAAGATAAGTCCGAAATTAATATAAGCAATGGTAACACATTACGCAAAAAGACGAACTTTGAGAAGTCTTCTTTTTTAGACGGAATGAATGCAATAAATCATGATATATATAAATGTGAATTGAAAACCGACAATAATTACTCGAACACTTTAAACAAACGTAAACTTTTTGAAAAACACGATGATTTAAATAGTTCCAATGAATCAATTAAAAATGGTAACAAAACTAATGACAGTTGGTCCGAACTAAATCAGTCTCATATATTGCGCAAATCTTCAACATCTCCCGATAGCGGAAAAACTAATATAAAAAATTATGAAGAAAATGGAAAAAGATTACCTAACAATTTATACGACAATACACTTTATGCATTTAAATCTCCAAGAGCGATGCAATCCACCTCGTCTGAAAACGATAATAATGATGCGCAAAATAATGATACTGAATTAAAGTCAGATAATACAGAAACTGAGACGGTGGTAAGGCGAAGAGAAAAAAAGAAATGTATTAATGATGATGGGAGAAGGGATTCTCATATTGTCACTCGTCCATTAAGCACCATGACTTCTGTCGATGTAGCTGAAGGGCAGTACCCAGTATGTCACATATGTGACAAAGCTATAACAAGGTAAAGTAAACGATAAACTTCTAAACCACACAAATCCAAGAAATTAAAGTAAGAAGTCTCACTCTTAATTACGGTAACTTGCATTCTGTATGATTTTGTTTTGCTGAAGCATGATATTACTAATTCAAAAACAATAACATTATGACCAAACTTTCCCAATACAAACATTTTCTTGTTCAAACGTTACGTAGTAGACCCTCTCGATTATAAAATTTCTTGTGTACACAGGGGTCCGTTCATAACGGCATTGGGCCGCATTTGGTGTCCAGAACATTTCATTTGCGTAAACGCTACGTGTCGCCGTCAACTACAGGACATTGGTTTCGTCGAGGAAAATGGACAACTTTACTGCGAATTTTGTTTCGAGCAATACATCGCGCCCGCTTGCGATAAATGCCACGCCAAAATCAAGGGTGTAAGTTTATTTTTATACGAGAGTACGTTTTTGTAGTGGTAGGAAATTTATTTTACGTTAAGGTGCTTTCCCAGGCAGACAACCTAAAATAAAAAAATCTGCCAAGATAGGCCAGGCATATATTTATATTTTTTTTTATAAATCAGGCGGGCAAACGAGTAAGCGGCTCACTCTTTTCCATCATATTTATAACACTAAATGTATATTGTACCAAGGGAAAGTGTATCTAAATATTATTTTTATTCAGGATTCCTTTAAGGGAATGTGACAGATACATTAAAAAACTTGTTTACTCTTTGCAGGACTGTTTGAATGCTATTGGAAAACATTTCCACCCTGAATGCTTTAACTGCGTATATTGTGGCAAGTTGTTCGGTAACAATCCGTTCTTCTTAGAGGACGGTTTGCCATATTGTGAAGCAGGTAATGTACTAAATTGAAATTTGTCATTTAATAACATTTTTCCATAATTTAAATTTTTTAAATGTCTAAAATTTTGTGAAATATTTTGTACAACATGTAGATAGCTATCGCTTAAAAATTTTCAGACTGGAACGAGCTGTTCACAACAAAATGTTTCGCTTGCGGATTCCCTGTGGAGGCAGGCGACAGGTGGGTCGAGGCGCTCAACAATAACTACCACAGTCAGTGCTTCAACTGCACGGTGCGTATGATGCGAGCCTACTAATATAAATACAAATTATAAACACTTAATGTGTACATGTATCGTATGTATCGTAAATAAAATAAAAATAACAAAATCTTTACTTTTAACTATTATGAATACGAACAGATTAATTAAACAATTGAAAAATATATTATTTGAATTTGCTACTTTATTCTTATTTCATAAAATAGTCAAAACTGACAGAGTTCTTTATAGCGAAATCGAACTCACTATTTCATTTACCGTATTTAATTTTGTTGGCGAAATTAATTACCCTTAAAAGTCTATAAAAAAACATGCACCATTTCCAAGTATTTCATTCATTTCCCTCAAGTAAATCATGTGACATCAATAAAACACGAGCAATATCGCGCATTCAATTCAAATCTGAAGCCCGTCATACGCTCCCATACTGAAGTTTTTCCAGATTAACCATTGTACATTGTGTGCCTGCTGCAAAAGTGTGCCCTCCGAATCCTTGTATTGTCTAGATATTAACTTGTTTGTATGTATTCGTCAGTTTGAAAAATGTGCAAACCTTCCCAAGATTCCTGGAAGGTTTTGTTGTGTTGTAGAATTTAGTTTTTCCCATAAAGAAAATCGCTTGTAGAAATTTGCTTAGAGTTGAATAATATAAGTAGAATTGTTTTGGCTATTTTATGTATATTATGGTTTTACTGTAAAACTAGTAATTTTAAATATAAAACTTTACCTGTACACGAACTAGTTATAACTTATATAAATTTTTACTTGCACTTCTAAATATACAATTAACGTTATAAATTACAATTAAATAATTATTATTCATTATTTTGTTTAATAAGTTCTTGTCTTAATTGTAATATTTTCCTACAAATAGAGTTTAAATTGTAATTAACAGTATTTTTAAATTACTAATGTTGAAAATAAATCGATAACTGAGATTGCCATATTTATCTAGGAGAAATGATATTTTTTTAGGTGTGCAAGAGGAATCTCGAAGGACAGAGCTTCTTCGCTCGAGGTGGCCGACCATACTGCAGGATACATGCCCGCTAATGATCCAGAGCAGATAATTTATAACTCTGACACTGTTTACTCTACTACTATTTTCCGACCGGTCTCCCTTTCTCCGTCCACAATACTAGAGGCTGACTCTCATCCACCTCAGAGAACACGGAGATTGGAAACGCCCCTCCACTTTGAGGGAGGATTGTTTTCCGACATACGAAGTTCTGATGGTAAATTACTTAGTAAAGTGACAGTCGATCGAGTACATAGCTCTATGCGACGTGACATACTCGATTCGCCAAGTATATCTGAAACCATTGGGTTGCATGGTAATAAGGATTACGTCGATGATATCATTAAAACTGAAACTATTACAAATGAAGATGTCATCAAAGTAAAATTCACTCCAGTACCCCTTGAATTAGACGGCCCGTCACTTGTCCCTAAGCTTGCCATAAATCGAGCTTTTACTCCTGTTCAATTAATTAACAACGAATATGAAGATTTACAAAGCTACAAAATAGTAAACTCTTTCTTAAAAGAAAGTTGGAGTGACAAAACTCACAGCGATTTACGGAGTAAAAGTGTAAATCATATCGGTGTTGAGGTGGATGAGCCTATTAAAAGATCACATAGCCCATTGGCAAATTTCCTAGTACCGGAACATTTGACAAAAATTGATAATTATTTACAAGAAAGTTTAAAAGTATGTTCTGAGGTAACAGTAAAAGATGATTTGAAACAATTTAAATTGGATGAAGTAAGGGAGACAAACTTGATACACGAAAATACAAAAACGACTAATCTTGACGAAGAGACAACTCAAGTCTCTGATAAAAATGAAAATAACGTTACTAGTAGTTACCGAAATGAAAATGAAATGATAAATAGCTATGTAGAAGAATCCATTGTTACTTCTACTCTAAACGATAAATATTCCAAATGTAACAAAATAAAGTTAAACAGTGTCATAGAAAAACATCCGGGAGTATTAAGCACTATATATAACATGCCGATGCATTATCATGCCGCAATTCTGTGTTTCTTTCTTATTGTATATAACCTTGTTTATCAGTATATAAAACAAAACTGTTACGGCAGTAAAAAATAAGAAAATATAACAAAAAATACAACATACATTTGTACGCATTTTAATGAAACTAGTCATGGTATAAAAATCAAAGTTTTGTAATTTGTTAAAAAAAGTTTGTTGTATAATTAAAAAAAAAGAAGCATGAAGATGTAAATAATCACAGGTAATAAACTCTCTACTATCATACTGTGTCAGTACTTTATTGAATATTAACAGAACATGCTTAATACTACGCTAAAATTGCTCGCGACGATGTGATATTTCACTTCTAATCTAAATATAAGGCTTTGTATAGAGCTTCCGGAATGTTATAATAAACTGTTACTAACATTAACCGTAGAGTTTGATATCAAAATTATGTCAGCTGAGAGAGTAACTCAAGATAGTTTAACTTTAATGATTGGTGCACCAACTGTACGAATTAAGTACGTATATAGATATTTATATATATGTATTGCTATTACGTGTATGAGTCTCTTAGACATTTTTTAATATTCAGTTGAAATGTATTTCTTAAGTTCTTTGATATAACACCGAAAAGTGTAGAAGATGAATTGTATTACATCTGCAGTTTAATATTTAGCAATAATCATAAACATATAACTTTATAAAAACTATTTATTTAGATTTAATTTACCTACTGCTATTAGTTTAAAATGCAAAAATGTGAGCTTAAATAAAGTATTTTATTCTAAGGTCTTAGTTTATTTATAGAACCTATTTTATATTTAATTACTGTTATATATACGTCCAAATAGGCACATCCCTATTCCCTCTCCACCTTCACGTTTTGGCCGCAAGCATCGGCGACCGCTGCGTCATATCGTCGTAATTATCAATTAGTCTACATACACTTACGACTTAACTTGTAATTCTGTAAAGTACCGAACAATTCGTAATTAATATAGTGACAATTCCAAGGACTATTATTTTGCGTCCCAAGAGTGCGTTATACCATATTTATACAATAATAAAATGTTTTCAATTACTAAATAATTTTCTTGCAATATTTGAAAATAAATGTGAATGTTTAAACTATATTGCTACGTTACGGTATTTGATGATTCAAGCGAGGACTTGTCTTAAAAATTTTTGGGCGCCTTTTTCTTACACCAACGGTGCTAAATCTATTCAAAGTTCTACGTAAGTAATAAATGCATTGTCCCGAAATCAGAGAAGTTAGCTTTAGTGCATTCGATTCCTAAAAAGGAGAACTAGTTTAGATCTGTCCAACTACAGACCTATTACCATTATCTCCTTTCTTTCAAAAATTATCGAATTTCTTGGTAATCTTGAGGAGTACCAGCTAATTAGCAATTGCCACTAAGATTTTGGACACATGTCGCTCAGTAAGTATTCTAAGGAATCCTGTAAGATCACTTATTAGAAATTATGCGTGTAGATTCAATTAGTTTTTATCAATAAATTAAAGTCAAACCATTTCTTTTGTCCATGTAGATAAACGTATCATGTAATCATTATTAAGATTTTTTGTTTGGCGATCTCTGGGCTTTTGTTTCACTTATGAAAACGGGAAAAGATCGAATAGTTCTTTTTCAATTCCTACCATTAGTTCACACTCGCCCTATATATATTTATACAATATCTTGTTAAAATTTTCAATCATTAATAAAATACTTTTTGTTCATCCAGACAAATTCAAATACATTTTTTAACCTTGTAGTGGCTGAAACTTGATGTTATACAGTTTTTTTTTTTTTCAAATATTAATTCATTAATTAATTTTAGTTTTATTATTAGAGCAAAAAAAATCTCTATATCGATATAAATTTAGGAATACGTAAGCGAAAGCGTGTAGATCGCTGGAAAAAAAAAAATTTTTTCTCTGTTGACCTATGTAGGAATTGATAATAATTGATATTTTTGTAATATAAAAGAAAACTTTTATATTACTTGTTTGTTCTTATTTCACGATATAAGGATTCATGACTTCAATTTTCAGATGAGCGGTTAATACCTGTCGTAAAATTAATTTTACATTCAATTTTTAAAACAAAATTACCAAATATGTTGCATTTCAACATTTTTTTCCACTATCCGAACAGACTGAAGACTTTTTTAGATACATACGCTCTTTTTCGACAGTGATTCGCGATATTGCAGCAAGTCTCTTGCACAGGTCGCCTGGAGTAATATTTTACCGCCAAGCAATAATGAGCAAGTTCTATTGTGTTCCGGTTTAACGCGCAATGTCGATAACGTAATTGTTAGACATCGAAATATGCTATCTTAAATCTCGAAGTATCGCGCTAAGCGCCGAGCCAAGCTGTTCAATATACTATGTTTCTTTGTATTGTTATAAGCAAGGCGTATCGCCCATCGTCTAGCACACGACTACCTCACCCCGCCACTCAATGTTTTACAACAGCACCCTCTGCTAACACGAATAAGTATCCCGTCTGAGATCATCCCGTTTGAGAAAAACTTCACAGAAGGTTACGCTTTCTACGTTAAAGTATTTTTATTATTTTCAGACAGTTGTGCCACTAAACAATTAAAACTATTAAGAATGAAAAGTGGATTAAACTAACTTTAGTTATCCCTAGAATAATTCTTAATAGGTATCAGATTTATTTTAAAACTATTTAATTTTAAACTACATATAGCATTTGATATAACACAGCAATATCTATATCATGTGGTGTAATATGCAATGTCAACCATCAGGGCATTTCTGTTTGGTCGATGCTGGCCTTATGTATTCCGGTAGTCTAATGAATGCAAACAATTAAACAAATCAATCTCCTCTGTTATATAATATTAATTAAATTTATGCCGCGTGAAAAGGGAGAAAACTGAAGAAGGTTAATTGTCGATGACGGCACGTCCTATATTTATCCATTTAACAGGGCGACGGCGGAATTTGACGCCGTCAGGACCTCCGGGTGGTATATCTGGCCACGCAACATTCGCCACACGTACTTGATCAGCACGACGTCCCTCTTCACAGTCAGCTGGACGTACCCGACCATGCGCATCGCAGGCTCGGTTACATTATCGGGTAGAAAGGGAACACACCGTGCTCTTTAAGTATAAGAATCTAAAAAAAAAATTCTGAATTGTTTCTACCATTAAACTATGTTTCGTCTCATGACGGTTCCAAATTATAGCACTAGTCTCGAGACGGCTCCTGACGAGCGGATTATATACCCTGTACCCTAGTTACCATCGTGCTACTGAATTCTTGAAACTGTCTTAGAATAAAACCCATGTTACTAAAAGATATCCTAGAGGTATTAATAATATGATTACGAAACGTTAATTCTGGTATTCGCCTCGATGCCGCACATATTTTTACCGCGGTATTAAGGCTGCCTCCACCACATATAGATACTTTAAAGGTTTGCGTGCACGACTGCAGCTTATAATACCACATTTAGAGATGTAAAAAATAGCTTGTTAGCCGTGCTTCATTTCCCTATCTTAACAATATCGCGTTGGAGTCACTC
The DNA here is from genome assembly GCA_018247955.1 of Eurytides marcellus marcellus. Lineage (NCBI taxonomy): Eukaryota > Metazoa > Arthropoda > Insecta > Lepidoptera > Papilionidae > Eurytides > Eurytides marcellus. The sequence goes on along the minus strand of DWHQ01000073.1, from coordinate 6,085 downwards.
ACAACATATAATGAATGGCGTTAAATTTAAGTTAGAATCTTAAATTCTTTTCTTTTCAATAAAAGGATGTCACTTTGCGGTCTACACTGCTACAAAGCCTGCTGGATTGAAATTGTGTTAACAATTTAAAAAGGTTGTATGAATAAATACTATTTTACGTCACTGTCATAGATCAGTAGGTAGAATAACTGTGGTATTCGGCATTGCTGTTGAAAAGCGACTAAGATGAAAACTGTAGATATTTTTTCTACCATTGTTATAAAAACACAATGTACATAAATAATGACATTTATTTCACATTAATTGTATATAATAATAGCCCTATCAAAGGCAAGTTGAAGTTGTCTAGGTGCCCATGTATTTTTTTATAGCAGGTAACTACTCCTTACAGTTGATTTACCTGAACAAAGGCAAAAATATAGTTTAATATAACATGTTAAAACCAAAATTTTTATAAAATACTACATAGAAAAGATATGAAGAGAAAAGTATAAAAATGTTTTCCTGATTATAAACTGGCACACCAAGGGAAAATGTTATAGCCACATATAATACGAGGGTTGTTCAATAAGTAATGAGCATGATAGGTACGGTACACAAATATCGTTTACCTTATTTTACTTTATTAATCAATATAGTCACTTTTGAACAGTATACACTTATTATATCGTTTCTTTAAACAATTAATTTCTTTTTTTTTTTAATCTTCTTGATCCCTTAAAAAAACTGTGCTGCGGCGATCACGTCGTCATCATCTTCAAATTTCTTGCCTCTGAGATGCTCTTTTAACCGCAGGGCGAGATCTGGCGAGTATGGCAAATGCTCCATCAATTCAAAGCAAGCATATTTAATGGCAGCCATCGCAACTCTTGACTTATGCACGGGAGCATTGTCGTGGTGAAACAAACTAGCTTTGGAAAGTTTTCTTCGACGTTCCTCGTATATACATCATGCTATTTTTTCATATGTTCTGCATATACATTCCTCGTAATAGTGGCTTCATGATCGATATTTGATCGTAACTACCTCCTGGCTATCCCACAAAGGAGATCCCATGACCTTACCGGCGGATGGGATTGCCTTAAATTTCTTCGGAGTCAGAGATGATGGCCCCTTCCAAGTCATGGACTGTTGTTTATTTTCTGGGTAGTAATAGTGAAACCACGTCTCTTCCACAGTTATAAAACGAGCCAAAAATCGGTCAGCATCTGTATGCATGTTGTAACAAATCCAAACTTTGTGAAATCCGCAGTCTGGTTTGTTTCTGAGCATCTGTAAGCATTCTGGGCATCCAGCGCGCTGATACCTTTTTCATGTCCAAATAGTCAAGTACAATTTTATGGATACTCCCTATCGAAATCTTAATTTCCTCGACTAAAAAACTAACAGTAACACGATGATCCGTTAAAATTATTATCTCGATATTTTTTATCACTTGTTCGGTTACTGCTGTGTTCGGCCGCCCTGAGCGCGTGTCGTCATTGGTGCTCGTTCTTCCTCTTTTAAACTCAGCACACCACCGTGCAATCGTAGGATAAGAAGGAGCGTGAATCCCTAATGTTTCTTGCTAATCTAAATTAACTTCTCAACTCTGTAGTAAAATTTTTTAAGCAATACAACAGATCAACAAACAGATATTTAATTACCGCACAAACATCAATTTTCTCCATTTTGCCAATTTGTCCCGATAGTACGAAACAAATATGTTCGATAAAAAAAAAACAACTACCAAAATATTTTCTTTTATTTATCATAAAAATTAAATGGGCTATGCCTGCTAGTACTTTTTTATTTCCTTACTAAAGAGTTTATATGTCATTCTCATTACTTGTTGATCAATCCTTGTAAGTGATTTATATTATATCATATTTATTCTAAATAAATATTATATTCTTTAAAATAGTTGACCCTCTACCAGATCGGCAAGACTAAATAATACATCATATAGTAGGATACAGTGAAGATGTTATCAAATAGCAAGAATAATTTTCATTATTCAAAAATTACAAAAGTTGAGCTAAAACTAAAACGTAAATACTACCATATTGGCAATGTGTTATAGCAACTTAAGATGTATAATAATTGTCAGTTTGGTCTATTATTATGCCTCTTTTACTAATTGCCAATTCACAACCTCCCTCTTGTCCACATAATGTGCACAAAAGAGGGAGGTTGTGTGCAGTGCTTCCATCCACACTGCAGTTTTTTTCTAAATGCTTGAGTGTTAACTAGTTTAATTCTAGTCTTTAAAAGAGCAATTTAAACCAGACTCAAAAAATTATAGTGGGATCTGATTTAAATGTGTTTATGTAATATGGTACTTCTCCAAGCAGAATCTACATGAGTCTCTTCATTACATAACATTTTTCTATTGAGGGACTTAAATTGGATTGTAGAAAATAGTTGATAAAAAAAATCATATACTATAAAATTTTATCATCATATGTATATCATAGGTTGAATATTCTTAGATATCAGTCATGGATAGTCACATAGAACCTTAGATATCTCCCTCCAAGGTTCTATATGGATTTCTTATTGTATCTAGATTTCTTTATGCTTATATCAATTTGCAATGTGATGGTTGGAGATAAATAAATTTAGAGTATGATTTAATTGGAAAACATTCATTTCTGGTAAAGCATAGCTTAAGATGGATCCATCTGAGAGAAGACGAATGATGAGAAATGCTTAATGCTATATCATATATATACTGAATAACTCTGAAAATTGAGTTAAGGGCTATATTAAAATTGACTTTCATTTATAACATAAAAATAACTTGCCCTGAGATCTGCAATATTTTATCTGAAAGAGGCCTTATAAATACTTCTACAGACAGAAAGACAGTAAACAGAGAAACTGGAAAGAACAAAATCAAAAATCATATTGACTAGATGCATGAGGATGCTTGAGTGAAACATCCTCTAGAGTTCTAAACCACTGTAAATGGAATTTACTGGAAGAAAGGTTTTGGTCAGTCCATGCATGGTAAATAAAGCAGTAAATATCCAACAATAAAATATGTTTGTGATATTGATAAAATTGCATTTTCAACCTGAAGGTCTAAGGGAAATTAGGAAGAGCCTAAAGTATCCGAATTAAAGCTAGCTATCAGAATTTAAAATCTGTAGAACTATTTATGTTAACATAATGAGATACTTTCTTATTTCTCTATGTATATATTATCTGTGTAAAGTAATAATAGCATATATATTAATTTAATGATCATTTTAAACTTTATACTTACTATTTTTTTAAATACAGCCAAATTTTCTCATTTCATTTGTACTAATCCCAAAGAAACCTGTGTATATATTTAAATATATATGTTCACGATATTGGTCTCTCAATATCTTCACCAAAAATCCATCTGGCGATTCTAAAGATGCAATAAAAAGAAAAGATTAGTAAAAAACTTTGTCATTATATTGCCAACTTCAAAGTTGTTTTGTTTCCAAATTACCTTTTCCACTCAATTCCGAGGCCTATAAAAGAAAATGTTAAAAAACCGTGCCAATAAAATGTAAAACGAGGGACAGGTTGTTTTTTGTGACCAAAATTTTTATAATTTTTAAAATGAAAGTGATTTATATTCAACTTTTCCTTATTAGATAATAACCGGGAAACTTGTCGTAACATATTTGTAATTATTATCTATTACAGTTGCGTAATTAACAAAAAGAATACAAAAATTAACATCTGACATGAATTTGTTCCTCAATTTCAATAGCTACAGATGTGAAAAGACGATTCGATTTTTGATAAGGCTTATGCGTCGATGTATCGAAATAACTCGATGTTTACAATGCGATACATCGAATCGATACGATGATTTGAAAAGTTAGTGATATATGCGATGTATCGATGTATTTTCATAAAACATCAATGATAACCAGTTAATTTCAGAAAAACTCAGTTGGATCTCTAATTTCTATTTGTTTTTAAAACACATATATGTTTATTTTACAACTCTTTTTTTTATTTTAAACCCTTTTTAATACTTAAATGAACGCAGCAAGATTCAGAATCTATGGAACGTAAAAATGTGTTTATGTAATATTTGAGCGCTCTTGTTGGACTGCCACCTGTTTAAACTTTCGTTCTTGCAAAATCTGTCAGAAAACACTGGAATTAGGACATTAAATACTCCGGATGTTTAAAGTTGTAGATGATTTTTATTAAATTTGAACTATTTGTATAATAATAATTTATAACTTTTCCTTTTTATTTGATAAACAGTATTTGAATTAGCAATGGTTTGCATGAAAATTTGAATTTTTTTATTTGTTTAGATTTCTTGAACATTTGTTATGGAGTAGGAGTAGTATATATAATTATATGTATTATAATTATAAATTGACGTTTGTTTGGAGTGTCAGAGGGCTGACTAAATGAGAGTACTCGATTTTCACTAAACATCGATGTTGCTTTACTAAACAGCGATGTCTTCCAATGTATCGGCATTGGAAGACATCGATGCAAATTTCCAATATATCACATTGAAAAAAAAATCGATGTTTTCTTCGAAAAAAAGATCGATTTTTAAGATACTTCGAGATATTTTGATTATAATAATTTGTTACTAGTTCGTTGTTAGCATCTATAGCAGGGTCACAGAAGTACGATTGGTGAGTACACGTCGTAAAAGAAGAAGAAATTGTTAAAATTATTTCATCATATATGATATTTATAAATAGAAATAAAATAATGATCTGATAACCTGTTATCGCAAGATAAATTAGCTAGCATAACGCGAACCAAGAGCCCTTCAGAAGGAGGTTAAAACCTCGGATTAAGTCCCAATTGTTTTGGAATGTAATCATCATAATGATTTAATCTCAAGACTTGATCGTTTGCAATCTAAATTAAAATTCCTGTTTTTTATACTTGTTGAATCAATTGTCCCTAACTACTGGTCCCCCAGACAGGCTAGGTGGCAGTATAATTACAACCGATAGCACTGCACTTGAGGAAGGTGCTTTGACTGGACGATGATACAAGGTATCAGAGGAATATATTGTGTGATTCTCTGATCCGCATGACGTATATAAAGCGATTATCATTGAGACCAAAAGACTGTAAGGCTAGGTCCTCTTAAATAAATTGTATGTTGAGTTGCTAAGGTTGCGTTTTATGCCAACACGAAGAATATGCTCATCTTTTACGACGATTCGTGTAGCATTTTTACACACCGCCTTAATACGCGTGGTAGTCATTACAGGTTTCGGCTTTCAATAGTGCAAATTCTTATATTGCATAACTTCAGGCAGTTTTTATCTAAGAGATGTCCATGGACATCGTCGTATGAAATAAGACTGGGTCTTGAAGTGGAGGCAGGCTGACCTAGTTCAGGCATGACTTCACTACCTTTGCGTATTTCGACGGCGTTAAACCATCGCCGTCAGAACAGCTTCTCGAACTCAATCTACGTGGTTCGTTCGAGGAATCACGATCGAGGATCAGAGGGATCACGAGGTCTCCTACGCGCTCTTTGATATTTTAAGCTAAGAAGAACAAAAAAGTACAATATAAACATTGGTTATGATGCTGTAACCCTTAACACCATTTCGGTTTCTATATCAGGGATATTAACTGTCGGCTATTTACATGTAGGTTTCTAACTTGACCTAACGTATTTTTCAGATTCCACTTAATTATTGTTAGAAGAGGGTTACAGAGAGTAATGAATCCAGTAGAAAGCTGGCTCTTAATTATTAGGGGTGGAAACGGGCCCTTCGAATTTGTAACTAAACCGACGGTTTGACAATTAGTCTTTTATGGTGTACTCAAGTCTGTCTGGAAGTCCTAGAGTTAAGCCGTTAACAAATAATATAAATGTACAGAATGTGTACGCATGGATACGCTACGTAATGGCGCACAAAATGCATAAAATTGCCTAGAGGACACTTCACAACTTCGCGTAACTGTAGTCCTATGATTTCATAATAAATAATTTTTGGCTAAAATCTTAATATTTATTAGTTACAAATCAACCTTATATATTTCCATGGTATATTTTTGTTTTTTTACTTTTATGTAGTCCCAGATTTGTTGCCTATATCTCGAGTGAGCACTATATAAT
>DWHQ01000072.1:0-20050 GCA_018247955.1 Eurytides marcellus marcellus | reverse complement strand
AAATCATAACAATCATAAAAATGAAACTATGTTTTAGGTTGTGATTATCTTATCTTGACTGACGTTGATGCTTTTAGCCTATGCGGCTCTAATAAAACTTCATCGGATCACCGATTTCTTGTAAATGCAGTAGCTGTGCAAGGTTGTGATTAAACAAATAGCAAATTCAAATATCTCTACTTTAAAGTGCTCGTCGAAAATTCCCTGTCTTAATTTTCATAGAACCCAAAACCGGGATAAAGCATTAATTAACCCTTCCCATAAGTTTCTCACAGCACTTGCATTCTTGACTTAAGCTCTTCATTAGGTGGGTATGTAGAAAAGTAACGGTTGGGTTACTTGTATGGCGGGCGCGGCCTGCAGGGGGTCGGTAAAGCAAATCATGCACATGTCGTCGGCGTCTTGGCGCAGCGGAATGGCATCGTCAGGCCCAGGGCAGCCAATCAGGCAGGGCAGGCACTTGCTCTCGCCGCGCACGCCGCCGCACACGTGGCCGCACACGAGCACGCGGGTGCAAGCCTCGCGCCCGAACTCCTTCGAAACAAAGTAAGAGCTCGGTAAAATAACGGTAGTAGAGTCACGCAGCTGTTTCCGCTGCTAAATGGGCCGGCTCGAACCGGATAAGTACCACGAGCTCACAGAAAATTGGTGTAAAGTGGAAGTATTTTTGCTTTCGCCTTTCGTCCGGTGAGTGAGATATCTGGTGGCCCATCCCCCTGCCTCGCCTTCCTCCCTCTTTCACTGCCCTCCTCCCCTTCCTCCCTCTTTCACACCTACCTCTGCCTCCATCCCCTCCTCATTTTTCCCTTCCCCTCCTCCCCTCCCTCCCTTCCACTTCGCCTTCTTCCGTCTTTTAAAAATTCAAGTTACAATCTCAAGGGAAAATTTATACGTATTTCGTTTAAATACATGACTACTATATTCCTATGACAAAACGAAAAAGTGGAAGCAGCGATTTTCCACCACCCAAGAAAGTCAAGCCGCGAAAGTCAGCAAGAAATGTGATAGATTCAGTATTTTGGGATTATAAGGGAATAATTTTTTTATTGACTACCCTCCCAAGAGACAGGTTATAATAGTTATACAATATACTAACTCGTTAGATAAATTAGTTAAAAACATTCTCTAAAGCAGCTTGGAATGGATGTGCTGGAAGAAATATTAAATAAGTAATTTGAGACAAGGAAAGAATATATACCAAAATAAAAAATTAATATAAAGATTTCAACCTATCAGTCTTCCAAGTCTAGAGCAGTTTGAAACGTCCTTTAATTTTATCTTGAATAATAAACGAAAATATGTCAAATAGCTTTAACAAAACCATTCTAATTATTGTCCTATGACACAATAGGCCCAATGCGAAACACACCTTACATTTTTGTAATTTTTTTGATATATTAGTTTTTATTCTATTAAGATTTATTCCGTTGCTTAGACCGGTGCCGTGATACAAATTCTAATGGCATACTTATTATGATGATTTACGGTTGGAGAGGCTTATCCAAGAAAGCTCCTGAGTTATGAAAAATAGAAGTATATATTTATAGCAATCGAATACAAACACAACCAATGAAATTTATAACTGTTATTTAACAACCCACTTGGTGTCGTCCGTTCTCTTACCATCTTATAAAAATATAAAATGGTACTTTGAATGCGTCTGGTGTTATATATAGGCTGTTGACTAATCATAAATGTGATTACGACCGATAAACGATCACGTGGGACATCGATCGGCGATTGTGCAATTATATACGCCGTATTTGTAACATTACAATAACAGACAATTAGTATCGGCCGTGGATAATAAAGATAAAAGTCAGGTCTTACATTGCACCAAGTGGTCGTTGAATTTAAGCAACTGAACCTACATTACATAAAATGAGCTGAAGGAAGCCTGCTTACTTATTGCGTTATTTTTTTTTCTATGATGGCACAGCAACTTAGCTTCTGTTCAGCATCAAAAAGCGGGTACCTCGCCACAAACAAACATTCATGTTGCTTGTGAAACTGTGTGTTGTTTTACTTAATAAAGTGATGAGATAAGCAAATCATGGTCCTGATTATAATCCCCTTACTTGTTAATAACAACTCGATGCTACGTAGTATTTCGAACTGAACCAATTGCACACTGCTTGGCTTTACGCTGGGTTGATCGCCCAGAGATATAAGAGAATAAGATGGTCTATTCTTATGCCCAATACGAACGCCGGCAATATCACATTCCAAAACTGATAGCAATGCTTACACACAACTGCTTGGAAAACTGGCAATGCAGTTCAGGTTTTACCTCAGACGGACTATACAAGTGTCCTGCCATTTTCATAAAATTTTTCACACTATTTGAACTTCACGCAGATTAATGCGGTGAATGCAGCACCACTCTTTTATGTGTTTGAAGCAATAACGCCCGCATACATATTATAGATGTCCATGAGCATCTGTAATCAGTTTCAATCAAGTGCAAGTCCCATTTGACATCTCTCACACAATGTACATATTAGTACAATCAGAGTTTTCTGCATTGGTAGAGCTCGCTGCTGTTGAATGAGCCCGTCTTGAACCGAGTAAGTACCACGACCTCACACAAAATTGGCGTGAAGTGGAAGTGTTTATACTTCCGTGTTCCTTTCGGTGAGTAATGTGGCCGATGGCCCACTCCTCTCCCTCCCCCTCCTTCTATTCTCACCTTAAAAACCGGCAACACATTTTCAAATCCAAAATATTGCAAATGTCAACGGGCAGCGGTGATCGCTTACTATCAGGTGAGCCGCTTGCTCGTTTGGCTCATGCTCCATAATAAAAAAGAGAGAAGAGCGATCATTCAAATTATGTCGTAACGTTCAACCCTATTGAATGCACCTGTTTTTTACTATTATATTTAGCTTCTACCATACATGGAGGTTACTAACACACTCAAGCTGTGGCGATAAAAATTAACACATGTCATTTGATACCGGTCTTGCACTACGTGACTCACTGCACGACACCAACTCAACTGCGGCCTGCGAATCATATTCCCACACAGTTTCTAAGATTTGTTCTGGTCAATTACGTGATTGTAACTCATGTATTCAATTTCCAACGTTCTTTACCTGGAAAATGGCAAAATTTAAATAAAAAAAATTTCCCTGTTACTCAAACAGTGCGTAAACACAATAACCAAAAAACGAGTTTTTCTTTTTTCGCAGATATTGTATCTTCGGAATAATAGGCACGCGTTCGTACTGTTCACGCGTCCGTACTAAAACAACGCCCTCTCGGTCGAGGAAGGGGCTAATAGTTATCCGGACCCATCTTCATAGGACCCATCGCCGGGGTACCCGACTCTACACCGGCTCATAGTAGGGATCAAACTAGCTCAACAAACACGGTAGTTAGAGTTCACCTTCAAGCACGGCGAAACACTCACACCGCGTACACTAGATTCACCCGGGTCCCGGGGTGGTTCTCACCGCCTCCCGCTCCACTTGCCAATCAACAGTCGACGAAAGCCGCGGTCCAGGTCCGTATACCGGACCCCGACCGTAGCCGAAAATCTCTGTTTTAAATTATATTAAAATTCAAATTTTGCCACAACACGAATGTCCTCATGCGTGACCCCGCAGGACGTGGGGACTATCCAATTCGTGGAAACTAGCATTTCCACGAATTCGGTGATCCGATGAAGCTCTATAGAGCCACATAGGCTAAAAGCATCAACGTCAGTCAAGATAAGATAAGATAAGATAACATAAGGAAATTATAGGGTTGACATAAAAAAATCAATTAGGAAAGATAATTAGCATTACTAGTTTGACAAAGGGAAATAATGACAAGTAATCGGAACAATATATGTAATAATATATGTAACTTAATAACTGATATCCACAAAACCAGTGAACAGGTTTTTACAAAAAAAAAACATTAAAAAGTAATTATGGACGCTTCTAATTGTATAAATGGGAAAATGTTTATGTAGTGAGTCGATTTGTCTTTTCACACGGACACGGAACACGGAATTAAATTTCACATGAATGAAGCCGCAGGTCAGACCTAGTATATTCCACTATACATATATTATATATTGCATTTATCGATAACAACTTAATTGTAATATTCATTTTGTCTATACAGAATGAATATTACAAAAACATAAACTTATAAAGCAACGTTGACGTGCGTGGATTCGTGTTTAGTTAGTTGCGTGCAAAATGTAACATTTAACTAACATTTTTCTATAGTTATCACGAAAAGCGACTCGAGGCTGGACGCTGGCTCAGTTCGTTAGAATTTTCCGCTGCGACAAACGTTGCTTACGAATAAACCGTAATTACATTATAGGGGCTTATTGGTCGGAACCAAATCGGAAGCGTGGCTACGTCGATAATGCGATACGTCACAAAACCGGCTGGTGTGTCACGCAGTCACCAGTTGCACACCTTCTTAAATAATTACAAAATCATCGCGTTGTGGCTGCTCATACGTATATCATCCGCCGGTATAGTCTGACGGCCTTTCTGGTGCCTTATCGTAAATTAACTGATAACTACTAGAGTGTGGGTGTGTGTGTGTGTGTGTATTGTACAAGTTTAATTGAACTTATATTGTATTGGATTTTTATTGGTCCCCTCAATCGTCACTCTCGGGTTCCAGTAGGATTAAACTCGAAAAAGTTTAACAGGTAAATTATTTAGTAATAAATTGTTGTAATATTAATATATCATTTACAGTTCCCTCTCGACTTTCCTGTTTGCATCTTCATTAGCATGCACCCGACAATTAAAACTTGTTCCAAATACTAATACACTACATTAAAGATTAATTGTAGTTTAGACTTCAACAACTCGAGAGGGGAATAACCCTACCTTTTAAGGTGCTAATAACATTGCATACAGTTTAATTTGCTTCAATGAATAATAATTATATTTATAACTAGGTCTTTACCGCAGATTCAACATGTTTGAGCATTTTGATTTCGTTTTCATAAATTGCGTAAGGAAAGCTTTTATGTACAATATTTAAAGACAATATAAATTTATAAAAGATAAACGCATTTTCTTATACACAATATATTCAAAAACAGTACCCAGCATGCACTACAATGTCAAGTAAAGAAAAAGTGTTTGGTTTTTCTTTTGAGGCAAGAAAATTAAATAACGGTTTGGGAACATATAGAGGACAAACGTACCTACTACCACATTTATTATAAAGAATTGTTGTCTTCATATAGCTTTTTTAATTTTACCAACCACCTTAACGCTTTATAAACGATGTTTAAAATTTTTGCTAATCGCGACACATGACACTCAAAAAATTATATTTTATCTTTAATAATTATTAACCCATTAGGCTGTGTATATAAAAAAAAGTAAGATTACTTGGCAGCACTCATCTATAAATTACAGTAAGTATAAATATACGGATATGTATGTGTAATGAAATATTATTTAATGTTAAGCTATTTTATAGTAATAAGTAAGTATAATAAACATCATAATTAATTTGAAAAGCGTGTATGTATTGAAAATAAAAACGAGTGATAAATAGTATGACGTAGTGATTTAACTTACAAATGAGGGATAGAAATGATATGTGAAGCTGACACCGTAGTTACATATAATGGCTATACGATCCTGAAACGTCTGTCGTATCTAACAAACTGTTCATACTTCTAAATTTACCATTTTCGAAGCTTTCTTTAAAACTTCACTATGACAAAAAAATTTATGGTACAGGAACAGGGTAGTTTCGAATAGTTTCTTTCGAAACAGCTTTATAAATGTTTCTATTATCTGTGTAAATCATTACTTTTATTAAGTATAAAGCAAACGATCTCATAATTCTCATTATTCTATTCAGATGCCAAAGATTTCAGTATCTCTCACTTATACTACTTGTGACATGTATATAAAAAAATTGTTTTTAATATGTTCCGTACGTTTTTAAGTGAGATTTGAGTTACATTAATCAAATTTCATAATCGTTACAAGCCTGTAATTTTACATACCTCCAGGCTAACATTTTTTAAAACGTATCCTAGTGAAGATATCAATAAAATCAATTTATGTTTCTTTTTTTATCAAAAACGTAATATTGCATCAATTTATCGGTATCTTAAATCCGTAACTTGTCTCTTATTTTAGATATATCTTTGACCTGACGTTTATTACTAAGACATTTAATACAACAAGGAAAACGCATAGAACATTATTTAAATGAAGTTTCGCGTACGCTATTTCTCGTGATAATGTTCTCCTACAAACAAGTTTTGTCCGTATCGTATAAATCCCGCAACTAGCTAGTAAAAATAAAGGTCATGCTTTACATGTCTATTATATTCAGGAAAACACCTATAAAATATTTCATTCAATTTAGAATTTCCCATATACTCTTTTTCTTCCAATAATTAATTCCTTATTCATAAAAAGCCCATGTTATCTGAAACGTAATAGTGAATCATCTACAATCCTTAATTCTCAAAATAATCTAATTATCTCAAAGCCTTAAGTTACCGGTAAAACAAGATATCACAGAGAAAACGGTATGACTGTAAAATATGATCATCTACCTTTTCCGAGAAAGATGACGTCATACATAACGTAACGATAAGATACAAATTGCAAAATCATACGAAATATATGTCATCGAACTTTACTATTGTCGACAAATTAGGTGCATGGCTAAACGAAAAAGATACACATTTAATTATTCAAAGAATTAAAAAAAACATTCTAGGAAAGATAGTGATGGGAATGGAAGATAGATAAACAGTTGTAGTATTGTTCTCTATTATCTCTGAAGAATAATGAATAAATGAGCCCTTACTCCCCAATAGTAGATTTTACACCTATTAACAAGTCATGTTTACTTTTTTTAACTTATTTAAATTTTTGATTTCGTTGTAAGTCTTCTGTTATTTAGATTTTCTGCCGTCGATATTTTAATATTATAAAAGTTTATTTGAAAAATGTGTGTTTTGTTTTTGTCGCCTTTTTGCGTCTAATTTCTGACTTAAAGTTACGCTTATTTATGTAAGCAACGCGTGTTGTTGATGCGTTGTGTTTTTGTTAAGCTCATATCCACAAAATATTTGCATGAATATTGAAACGCAAATGCGAATACGAATTTTCTTACATTACTAACAGTTAGAAGATATCAATACTGTTTTTTTCACTTAAGTTTTTTTTTTTTAATTCGCTTTCGTTAAGAAACATTGACTTTTAAACATTGACTCGTATAACTTAGAGTTTGGTAACTAAATGTGAATACTTAACTCATACTATACATGATATAATACTTACCTCTAAAATTGTAAAATATTTAATTTTGCAGATGAATAAACTGCCACGCATCTATACAGTACCGGAATTGACTTGGGTACAAATAGGTCGCCTAATAGTCGCTTAATGATCTATTCAATGACCCGCTAGCATTCAGCTCTTTATCCAAAAGCACTATTAACGACGTGCTAAACCTCGATAAAGCTCAAGGCTTGTGATTCACAAATTCTTACCTCCCATTCGTTTTAACGTATTCCGTGCTTTATCATCTCCCCTGGAAGTGCCCTCCTTGTCTTCTGTTGCGTAAATAAGTCGTTGAGCAAGAGATTTTATGCTTTTACTAAAACAATTAATGTACACTATTATTTGTTTTATTATTATTTAGTGTATTATCAATTGTTATACGTATAACTGGTACTCTAAAACACTGTGAGGTATTTTGTTGTGACAGACAAGCGTGTCGCTTACCACCAAGCGCAAGATTTATTATATTTTTTGTCTCGTTACTTTATTTAAAGAAAATTCAAAGACATAGCTACTAATAGTCTCTGTATACGTCAATAAGTTTGGTATTCATGATGGTGGAAACCCCTGTATCAGTAAGAGGGCATTTTGTTGACTCCTTTGCAATTTCTCACATATATAAAGCAAAGTTTCCAACGCGGTGTTATACGTCAACCAAATGATATCTGTCAGGTTTAATTACTTACAACACTAAACATGTTGTAAAACTGTTAGAAACAATCTTTCCTATTTGTGCAGCAGAACTTTAATGTATGCAATTTTATAATACTTTAATAATTTAGTATTAACTTTATAATACCGAAATGAAGTTACTTTTTAGATAATTCTATATCTAATCGTTTTCTAATTCTTATTTTTTTTGGAAAACCAATCACATAATAACCTTAGGGACAAGTGTGGCGACTTTAGAATATTGTTCCTGCAAAGTACACAATGATAATTTGTTGAAGTTTTTTCTGCTTTGTATTAAATATATAGACAACAGCGCCGTGGGTCGCGAATCTATAACCAAGTAAAACGTATATATCCTTCAAATAATCATTCTTGATATAGAATTGGAATAGAATTTAAGTGTTAACTACACGTTTTGTCTGCTAAAAAGTAATATTCTGTTGGCACTTATCGCTTAACATTAATATCGATAAAGAAACTCTTCGTTAAAAATTTAGTTTGATCGCTAATTCCGCTAAAAACGTAATTCAATAGAAGTTTAATAGCGATTATGCCATTATTATGAACAATAAATTCATTTCTAATTTACTTTAACCTTTGAATTTGGGCCTTTTCTAGTTGGAGATATTTTAACACGTTGTTATTACCACTAATATCATATATTATATAAATCCAAATGTATTTTTGTTTCTTGGTATTTCCTATTGCGTATACGATAGCAGTGATACAACGGTTCGTACCAGATTTTTGACTTAGACAAATTTTTTAAACCCCGTCTAAAAGACATACATATATAGATACAGTTTCTGGACGGCGAGTGACACAATCTACTTCTTCACCCGTTCACTTCATTTTAATTTATTCTGAACAATCTTTATTAACGTTACAATAAGTAATCGACGGTAATGCTAATATTGTCATTTGTTTTTATCTAACAATCGTTTTATCAATTACGTTATTATAAAAAAAGAGTGAAGACCTCGAACAGTAAACCGTGTTTAATGATATGATCAAGGAGACGCCCTTATTTACAAAGGTTTGTGAACAGTTTAATTAGGTAATAGGCCCCTTGAGAGACTGAATTGTGCATAATAAAATCAATAACTAGTAACAATAGTGCCATCAATTAGCCGCGCCTTTAATTGATGCTTTCAATGTTTCCTAAGTATAGTATTACATCGGCAGATAGTCATTATAGCTCAGTATTCTGGCGCTACTCTACCTCTAATGTACTCAAACAAACTGAGTTCGAATCCCCGTCACTGGTGAAGAGTTGATTAAAATTTTAAATGCTTCTATTTATCGGAGGTGGAGGAAACTATAAAGAAGTGAAGAAGTTGATTAAATAAATAAGCAATTGTCTTTTTATCATCTATACGAGATGTACATATCTAATTCAATCAATTCAAATACACCACTTGCATCGAAGCTCAAAATATAAAATCTAGCATTGCCTTGTACCATTGTATATACACTTATTTTATCGTTTCTCATGACATAAAATTCCCTTTTTAAAAAAATCTTCTTCTTGATTCCTTAAAAAAAACCTGTACTGCGGCGATCACAGCGTCATCATCTTCAAATGTCCCTCTGCGGTGCTCTCTTAACCGCGGAAGTAGATAAAAATCGCTTGGAGCGCGGTCTGGTGAGTATTGCGGATGCTTCATCAATCCAAAGACAGCATCGTTGATGACAGCAAAACAAAATACCTTTGGAAATTTTGTCTCGACGTTCCTCCCGTTAATTTTTTCATTTGTTCTGCATATAAATTCCGTGTGATGGTGGCTCCATGTTTGAGGTATTTGATCTATTTGGCTATCCCAAAAAAAAAGAGCCAATGACCTTACCGGCAGATGGGATTGCCTTAAATTTATATGATTTTATATATTTCCGAGGTTGTTTTTATTACATAATAGGTAAAAAAATACAAACGTGTACGTCGCGGGACGCCCGACAGAAGTGATAACTTAACTGTCTATTGAAGCCAGACAGACTGGCGCCGTAACGCGTTACGTTACGAAGCGGTTTACCCTATCATAAAAAATTATCACTTTCAAAATTCTCTGTGACAAAGCTGTTTATATTTTATTTTATTCGTAAAAAGTTTTTCTATATCATATATTTGCGCATCAATAAGTACTTTAGTAATCTTCATTTGTTTGAAATTTTAATAAAGATATGAGTGTAATTTTAATAAGAATATTTTGTCAATGAATATCATATAATACATAATAGAGAGCACGTGACATTGAAATGAATTGATTTGCAAATACCGCTGCGTATTTCTTTCTTCTCCGACATATAAAAATGTATTTTACATATATATTTTGTTTATCATACACGTTTTGCTTAACACAATATGTTTCTAATTACAAAAAAAATCAGAGCTGGCAAATTATGTTTCTATTTATAAAAAAAGCTTTGTTATTTAACCATTTTCAAGCATATTATCAATATTATAGAGTTTTTCTAGGGAGTGTATACATATCTCATGTCTTATTACCGGGAAGTACTTTAATTTAACATTGTTATCTTTGAACAACAATTGAAACACTCGTTCGTATCGCTCTTAAGAAGCGATCTTACAAGCGTATAACTTGTGCTTGCGTCGAAGGTTGCTAGCAAACAAAATTGCTTCCGGAACAAAAGGTTAAAAAATATGAACAGCCTTACTCGCATTCTACTCTATTTCATATTCTTTTCGGATACAAATTACATTTAGTAGAAGTAATTGACAATAAAAATTAAACATTAATAAAATACTTTCATTAATTGCAAAACCGTAACTTAAATGCAATGAATCTAATTTTTAAACAATTTCACAAAGAAAAAGTTTCAATTTGAGAAATCATAATTTGCGTAGTACGAATTTTTTTCGACTACATATTGTTTGCAATCATTTACATATTAAAAAAAACTCAATATATTTTGCCTTTTTCTCAGCCATGAATTCTCTTCTTAAATGATATATTATTTACAATCAAATAACAAAGCAATTATTATGCTATGATTTAAACGCAAAAGCCCGCGGTAAACGTGAATATAATAATTCATATTCATGGTTACATAGTTTATAGTTTTTCCTTTAAGATACAAATCACAAATAGTCGATAAGTTAAATTATATATAACGCCTATTCACTTCTTACTAAACCATTACTGTAATACTTTGGATTTACTTTATAACCGACACAAGTACCAAGTTTAAATTCGTCTCAATTTCTGGTCTGTATGTTATGCAATATCTTCGTCAATTGTCAATTGTTCAACTTATACAAATTTCATTGTTATTGGATCATCAACTTAGTATATACACCATGGAACTCCTAACAATGGTAAAAATGTATATTGCTAAAATCGATTGTCAATTTGCCAATTTTTCATTAAGAATTACTTGTTATAGCTACTTCTTACTGATCCAACAGTCGTCGTTCGTCTGTTTTAAAGAGGTGCACATTTCTAAGAGAAGAAGTAGTTGCACTTAATTGTGCATTAAATGCAGGTACTTATACCGGGAAAACAACTCCATAGTGCAATTCACAAAATAATAGTGAAATAACGCCATGATCGAAAATTAAATTATTAATCCCAAATATTAATATAGTGTACTATAGATATCTCAAGAACTTATTAACCAATTGAGACAAAATGTACTTGTTTTTTACGTAAAATAAGCAGCTATGTATTGATATAATTTTTTATTAACACTCTTTTATTCCTTCTAAAGTTATTAAGTAACTATCATACAGACAATATTTCGTTATTTACAATATGTTATATTATACCATATTAGCGTTATTTTAGCCTTCTCGTAATTATATATATTTTGAGAAGTTACTAATTTAATACTTTTCATTGATTATTAAACTAAACTAAGTAGATCGTACTTTGTGAAATAGTTTTTAATAATTTTAAAGAAAATCGCCTTAAAGAAAAGCGTCGTGTTCATCCTAGAAAGACTTCACAGATGATTCAAAAGAGGGAATAAGATCTACATTATGTTTCGAAAGATGGTCACGGAGTTGTTACCTCCCCACCGGCACTATTTTCTAAGGTAACCAAGCACCGCCACATCTAACTACGATCCGCTTTAGTAACCAGCCAGCAACCTCGGCTAATTGCTACAATTCTATTGTTCGAATTTAGAACCCATAACAACCACATAACATTTTTAAGTAATGTACTTTGGACGAAGGTAACATGTTTACTTATTCTTCCGTTTTTTTAATTTCGTATATAGTTTTCTGCAAAAAATAATCACTTTGTAAATATAATTTATTGCGTTTTGTCTTAACGAACATTTTGGATGTATTTTGTATATTCTATTTATTATTTTTAATAATACCATAACCACTACGCCATCTGTGCAATTACTTCAAAACTCAATGAAAGTTTTCCGAATATCTCTTTTACATAATAATTAAATTGGAACTCTTCAGGTCAAAATATGCGCATTATTTTTGTCTATACATTTTTTTTTTCTACGTATCGTTTTAAATCATTAACATATTAAAAAAAGTTATTTCATACTTTTTTTCAATGACTTATTTTGGAAAAAAGATGTATTATTTACAATCGCGTAACAAATTATCGATTCTTCTATAAGTAAAAGGCAAAGTCTATGGTAAACAATATAATAATTAATTGTCTGCCGAGTAAACATAGCTTATATTTTTTCCAAGGCTGACAGTAATGCTGTTAATGTTACTGATAATTCTATTAGCTAATCTAGCTTGCACTCGATACTGTCAGAGTGCTGTGGTTTGCTTTAAAGCTACATATCAGTGTAGAATACAATGCAGCTACCTTCTTCACGTACAATCTTTATTCGATCCATTTTTGGACAAGACAGCAAGCGACATTTGAAGCATAAACTCTGTTAGTAATCGGTTACTCATTGTTATATTTAAATATACGTAGAACAATTATCAATAACGAATCTAACAACTGTTCCATACTTTAATATCGTATTTTAAAACCAGTTGATTAAACAATATTATACAATACTCTTTAGTTAACATTCTTATTTAAATAATTTGTTATGAAACACTTTATTTTACATAGTCCAGCATTATTTTTATTATCGTTTCAAATTATTACACATATTCCAACTTATTCTTACATGCATTATAAATATGAAAATGTATTTTTAGTTTGTTAGTTCGCCCTTTACCAGTGTAGCAATGTTATAGTGAATTGGTAATAGAAAATAAGAGATTTAATAAGATAATTTTTTTGCATAACTGTATTTATTTATATAATAATTAGCACCCTAAAAGTTTCACTGCACGAAGTGTGCGTGTGTGTGTTTGGTGAGTGGTTACATTACCAGATAATATTGCACAGGATATTCGTCTTAAAAACACGTGTTTAGTTGTTTTAGAACTTGATGAATAAGGCATTATACGTTGCACTGTTCACTAAAGCTAAATAATAAATGGAGCGTTTACGAGCGTCCTTGAAGCTATCGATTCTTAATCGATCTCGAACGGTGCCAGCGATGAAGGCGACAATAAAATAATATAAATCGCATCGTATAATTTACATTCGGACAATGATCGAGCGTTTTAGACGCCAAGGTGTGGTATCACCCGACACCTATTTACGCATTGGACGTTGAAATACAATAGGCCGCATTTTTTGTACATATTCATTTTAGGACGTATCCTTTTTAGCAGTTGCTAGCCGGAGGCCACTTTGAAATTAACCTCCAACGCGGAATGGATAACTGAGCTTTTAATGCAAGTACACAGTAACGTATTAAGTACATTATATATGCGTAAGTGTTTCAGGGTGTCAATCTTACATTTTGAAGAACCAAAAACTATACGCTTTATAAGATTAGCACATTATAAAGCGAGTAACAAAATTAGGGCTAAGCTCAAAACAATACAAAAATAAAAATTATGTGTATAAATTTAATTTTATGAATGACATATGGCTCTCAGAAGTCTGGATTCCTGCCCGGTTCGAGTTATATTCCTTTGAAGTGATAGGGAGGGTAAACCGCTTCGTAACATAACGCGTAACGGCGCCAGTCTGTCTGGCTTTAGTTGACAGTTTGACAGGTTGAAGTTATCACTTCTGCCGTACGCATACGTAATTTTTTTTTATTTAAGTTTGTCTACATTTCACGGTGGTACAGCATATTATTCTGATAATAGAATTTTATTTGATTTAATATCTTGGCTTTTTTTATTTCATTATTGATTAAAAAAATCTTTCGTGACATGGTATTTATGTTTTAATTTATTTTAAACCACAATTTTTTCTATTTCATATACTTGCGCAACAATAGATTCTTTGGTAATCTTGATTAGTCTTAAAAGTTGAATGAAGATTCGAGTGTAAGAATGTTTTGTCAATGAATATCGTATCATAAACAATAGAGAACACGTGACATTGAAATGAATTGATTTGCAAATACCGCTGCGTAATTTATCTCTTCTCCGACATATCAACTAATATTATCTAACATCATATACGTAAAAACTAACATGTTTTTCAATAATCGTGTGCAGTTTTTGTATATCAATTATAGTTGATATGTATTTGAATTGTAGCCCATCAAAACATAAATTATTTGAACACTTAATTTTAACTATATATTTTAACCATTTTACTACTCTGTACGAGTAAACATAGAGGAAATTGTAGAACCCATTTGATAATGTCGCATGTCACAACCAAATCTTAATTGCTATATCTTCCATGATCATAATAAAATTTCGGAAGTGAACCGTGACTGATCGATTTCTCCGAGTACTCAGCTAATGAGTCACGAGTTCCGGGTTCGGTTTCAAACCGACATTCGGTGGTCTACTCAACACGGAAATTATTAGCTTCGTTTTTCATTTGTTCCGTATAGTTTAATTCAACTGCGTCGTATAAGCGTATCCGTGTTTTCAAAGTGGGAACTGGTGATGTTACATTATACGACAAAGCCGCGGGTCGGGTGAACTTTATTGAAATAGTATAGATACGGCGGGGTTGGGTTTAATCCTGTTAAAGAATACATCGCGACAGCAAACGCGACGAGGACGAGGAAGCCATACATACAGCTGGTGGGCGCAGACCGCTTACAACTGCTGGTCACCTGACCGCGCTTACCTATGTTATTTATGTGTAAAAATATTCATACTTATATAAAATTCCAGCCTTTCTTACTTCGCAAAGATGAACAGGTCTAAATTACGTAAACTGTAAAGCTTTACTAATTATTGTAAATGTCAGTGTTTTGTTGCTCGCAACAACGAGACAACAAATCGAATTACATATATATCAGACACTTTTCGTTTGTGGAACGGAAAGTAAAATCAAAATGAGAAAAATGAGGCAAAATCAAAATCCACGCGAACGAAGCTGCGTGCCTTACCTTAGAATTGCATACATTACAACGTACTGAACAATTATTTAATATTTGCCGCTTTGCATAATAATTTGCATTTCTTTTAAGTTAAACGTTGCACTGCAATTTCCCCGTTGGTTCGATGGCGAGGATATTGTTTTGGGGACTATTTTTTTTGTATTTTTTTTTTTCAGATTAAATAGAATACAAATCAACAACAAACTTTTTATAATATTAATGAGGATTGTACGATATATATGTCACATCAACTTATTTTAGAGTTATGTCGATGTGCTCGTAATGCAGTTCAAAGAAAGAAAAAAAAACAGAATTATTTTTTTTTTGTATATATAGTCTAATTATAATGTATCTTCGAAGAGTTATTTTGTGTAAGTTGATTCAGCTTCTCCGTTAACGCATCATTGTATTAATTTAATAATTATCAACAAAATTTTAAAAAATTAAGCAAAAGATTGCAATAAAGAAACAATTGAAAACCACATGTTTCTGTTGTTTACCAACGTAGAACGCCTTATATATATGAATGAATCAATTTTTTACTCTTTTCTTTAATGATATATTCAAAGGAATACCATGTTATTTTTACCTCTGTCTGTGATCACTCTATTTCAAGCGATGAATAAGAGCATAAATAATTATCTACAAATTTATATATAAATAAATATTTAATTACATGTTAAAAAGGTTATTTTCCATTTTATACACTCGTTTACGTGTTTACTTTACGTGTTTTGTTTCAAATCACGAGTGGTCCGAGATTTTGTATAAAATAACAAGGGTCTATGACACGTTCGTTCAAGGGGTTACCTTAATGCCAATGAACTAACTATTCACTTTTAACAAACAGCCATAGAACGACCTTGGTTTATTGGACGTGAAGAGCTACCACAAGTTTATTTATTTAAATAGAAGTTAAAACTATATAAAAATATTTAAGTTTTACAAATGAATCTCGTCATTGTAAGATTTTCCATACAACTTAAGATATTTTGGTTTCCTTTATCATTTAGTACATTCTAGAGTTTATCGAACCTGATAAGATATCTCATCTCCTTTGTTTTTGTATCTCGCTTTCGTAGCGTTCTGAGATTGCATAAACACACGTCCCGTATTTACATTACAATAATGAAATAAACAGTTTGCTCAAGTGTTTCTGTTTTGAGATGAAAAGTTATTGATGTGTCTAAAATTCCTTTTTGCGTCGAAGATTCTAGTAAAGCGGTAAATAACCTATTTGTTACGAAGACAAAGCGACATTGAAAATGGTTTGGACAATATATCCAATTACATTTGACAACGCTTTTAGAGAAAGAGGCAGAAACTGTAAGTTGCATCACTAAAACTATTTATTTATTTTGTTTCAAGTTGTTCTAACACATACGTTATTTGTCCTTTAATGTATCACAGCGAATATTATTTTCGTTAACAAATTAAGGATACCTATACACAGAAGTCAGCTGTGATCCTAATAGACATGATGCTGATGATTTTAGCACATTAAGATCTAAATCTAAAAGATCTTTATGTTGACTAATATGAAGAAAATTTGTTACATTCACTTTTTTCCTCAAACATCATCCGACCTTTGCTGTACGACCTTTATCAAATGAATTGAATTGTGCTTTTTATCAAAATTTTATATTAATTTTTAAATAACTTGAAATTGTTTCAAACATTAGCGTCTTTGAATTTCACATCAATTCTTGTTACTACAGGTTGAGTATAATTTGATAAAAAAACTGCGAACTTATGTAATTACTCTTGGGTTTGCACATTTTATTTGCTGTAAATTATATTGAAGCCGAAAAAAACATCGGGAATATAAGACTTCACAATATGTAAATTATTCTAGGTATCGTCGAATGGTTCCCCTAGATTAAAAACCACCCTATCGCTACCAAGCGTCTTATATTTTTAAAATAACTATTGATACTAAAAAAATACAAAAATCTAAATCTGAAATTATTTTAATAAGAAATCTGAATTTAAATGTAAATCAATTAACAAATACAGATTATAAGAAAAAAAATTCTGAACTCCTTTTAACTAAGTGAATAATACGTAAATTAATTATGAAATATAAATTTGTTGGAAAATTATAAAATAGAAAGTACACAGTTACTTAGAAGAAAGATAAAACATAATGGTCGATCTAACATTAATAATTACTGTTGTATATTTGATGTTAATGATAGAGAGTAACGTAATTACGATAATTGCTTTGAAAGAAATCGTTACTCTGTCGAAATTAACAAATGTTTTAATTTTTACGTAACGTTTCATTTAATGTTTTAGAATATGATGATTATGGACAATCGTAGTGCGTGACTTAGCTAGCGACGTTTGGCCGTACGTTTTAAACTTGACCTACATCTCTCAAGATTCCATTGTCTGTGACTGCCCTTGATGCACAGACGCCTTACACTTCATGACTTACAACCTTTCCTCATTAATCCTTCCGAGACAATCAAAAATGTTTCCTCGTACCAATTAGTTAGCCCGCGTACCTCTCGACACAAACAACTTAGGTACGAGATTAGAGACCAATTTTCATTCAATTGTTAAACTTTCCCAACTTTCATTTTGAATTTACCGGTTTATGAATAGTATGTCCCGTTACTGTGGTGCCATTGCCCCAGTGAGCCGAATGACCAGCAGTTTCCGTGACTCCGATTTGATGTTTATGTAGAATACTGGGCTTTTTGCGTTTAACGTTTTTGTTCATTTATTACTTTAATGGCGTCAATTATTAAATGTCGCTGACTAGCGGTCATAGTAGTTTTTGTTAGTAATAACTAACATTAACTCTGAAAATTATCTAGGGTCGTTATTAATTCCGTACAACCCCTCCTTGTATATTTTTCACGACGTATTATTTATTGTCGAAGTTTATTATGTATGTCTATGGTTGTATGCGAAGTGATTTTGTAAATGTGTACATATTGAAATGTTTTCTTTTTTTTTATAGGGATGTCTCTCGACGAAGGCAGACAATCCCAGCGGCCGTACCGCTATGGCATGGTGCTGTTGTGCGCGGGCGCTCTGATCAACTGGCTAGGGTTGGCGGAGGACTACGCGGAGCCGGTGCGCTACGTCGGTGTTGCCTGCATCGTCGCCGGCGCACTGCTCATCTGCGCCGCCATGTGCTGCTGGCTACAGTCGCCCGCGCGTCAACCACACAACGACCGCGCTTCGCCTGACACCCATCAGGTTCGTATTCAGAATTTTATCTACAGGCCACGCAAAGCTTCAATGACAGACTCATTTGTGTCAGTACATTTTACTCCGCGATCGCCATTCTTGGGGATGAAAAAAGGCATCGCTTAATCAAACAAAAGAAACCTATTTTAATATCTAAAAAGTCATTATATGAATTTAAACAACAACTTCTAGTACAGCACTTGAAAAGCTTAGATTATTTATAAAATTATACATTGGCAAGTACGACCATTGATGTCTATGTAAATCGAATTTGGACAGGACTTACCTGATGTAAAAAAAAGCGTTCACCATTCTTTTTTGATATAAAACTTAAATTTTAGTGTATAAGTAAGTGACACTTAATATAAAGAAATATATGAATTGCCAAAATGTCGACACTTATTACATTACACACAATGTACTAAACACAGGAAACGGAAAAATAAAAACATACATTAGTATTAAGATAAATTAATTAATATTCGAATAAACAAAAGAACTTCACTTGTCTGAAGTTAATATCACAATCTCTGGCAGTGATATCATTTTCGCATTAACATGCATAAATTAATTTGTAACGATCTGTGTATGTTACTAACCTAACTACATTACATAAAATTCTCTTTTACTAATTTTCATAAGAAATTCAGATTATATTAGAATGAATAGTATTTTTGACCTTCTTAAACTATTGTTATGAGGTCTTAATCTTTATTAAGACATATAACTGAAAGTGAAAGGAAATTTTGGCGCTCGATGCAAACGGTACAATATGTATAATTGCACCACGTCACGATTACTAAAAATATTAAGAGTGAAATATAAGAACTCTTTGATATTTACATTAGATATACATTAAATGGATAAGATCAATAAGGAAAGTAATTTGCGATTTTTTTTAAAACGTGTTCCGTTTCATGAGCAATCATGCAAATGTGAAATAAGAGGTGTAATTTATGCAACCCTTGCACTATCACGTTGACTCAACTTACTAATTATAGTACCTTATTACTAGTTTTTAAGATATTGACATCACCAGTAGTGATTATTAGTTAATTTTTGAATTAATTGATCCTTTTAAAAAAATATTAATTGATCCTTCTAAAGTCATACACTTCACGTTTACAGATTGACGATCCTATTCACGTGATATCGATGCCGGACGAGGAGACAATGCAGCAGAAGCCGCCAGATTACGACACGGTGGCCGGAGCACCGCCGACCTACGACGACGCCATCAAGCTGAATCCGGCGAGGTTGCTTCCCGCCACCAGCAGCACTCGTCTAGAAGCTTCCACCGCGTCCTCCGGCGCGCCCATCATCCCCGGCCAATTGGACGACGCCTCCATGCCGACGACCACGATAGCGCCCGTCCACATCCCACATAACCAACCCCCAGCCCCAGTGCCCCAAACCCCCCCCCCCCCCGGGACGATAAAACCACAGACCGGGGCCCCCGAAAGAGAGGGGGAGGTAGGGGGGGGGGCCCGGAGGATAAAAAAAAAATGGGGGGGGGGGGGGGG
>DWHQ01000071.1:0-20097 GCA_018247955.1 Eurytides marcellus marcellus | reverse complement strand
CAATAGTAATGTCCCATTATCGTTCGTGAAACTACATTTTAACGACGTTCATGAATCGTTACTGACTTGTGACGTTGTCACTTTTCCAATGCATTATTTATTATATAAAATTGTTTAAATCTAAATGTTATAAGTGTCATGCGTATTTACCGATCAATAAAAAATATATTGTTTGATGTGACGTGACATAAAACGTATAAAATTATGTTAAATGTGTTAATAGACACAGTTTACGACAAGTAGGTTTTCATGGTAATCATACGGTTAAGAAACCAACTAATCGAAAAATCTTTATTTTTGCCTCTATCAGAAAAACGTTTTATCATACTTATTACTGCACAAAGTGAGAACTTTGTTGTACCCAAAAAGAGCTTTGTAAGCATTAATTCGTTTAGCCCCGTACTTAACTTGGTCAGTGGTTGCTTACAAGTAATGAGATCGGGGTTGTCAGTGTATTAGGTAGATTTCACAATTAATAAGGTAAAACCAAACAATTACTTTTAGTAAAAATGCCGTGTTTGCTGGGAATTTTTTTGGTTACATACTTTATATATTTAACATGTATGAACAGAGTTAATGATATTATATTGCAATACATGCGTGCATGTATTTATACCTATGTTGTCTGTAGTTCTTGGGGGAGTGTTGAATTCAATTATCCGTTTGAAATTCTGTTAATGGCGATATTATTGGCTGCCGTTGATGATAAATAATACATTCTCTTTCTATAGATAGCGCATAATACCACCTCGTCGTTTGCATTCAACGTTTGACAGTGAAATCGTTAGAGGTTTCACTCGCGGCAAATGTAATAAAATGCTCCACTGTAAACTAACTGTAATTTATGTTCTATTAGCTCACCAACTATCAGTTATGCTTCTTTATTCCTATGAATAATAGAATTATGCGCAATGATAGTAATAAGGGATTTAAAACATATTTTTCTTATTGAACTAAATACAAAGGAAGATTTTTCTTTTGAGTGAATTAAATGAAAAAGGTGCGTATGTAGAACGTATTTGACTAATATGGTGTGCTATTCTGTAATTAGTGTATTTAAAATAATATATTTTAAAAATTTTTTACTTTAGACTTTTGCAAATAATATCCGAAACAATTCGCATTGATACGTTTGTTTTCATTTGAAAGTTATTGAATTAATAATGTGGAACTGGCACAATAATGATACAAAAGAATTGTTGAAATAACGTCATGATTGAGAGAATTAAACAAATTATTGCTTCTTGTAAGATTATCGGAAATACGTACGGCGTACATGTCCGTTATTCTAATTGCATTTTGTAATTTATTGGAACCGAAATTATAGGTTTCAAGATGATTACGGCCATCGGCGAGCAGTTTTCGTTAACCTTGATACTCTGTTTTTCAATGAATCTGATCTTAAATTAAATTATGAAAATTTTACGACCGCTTATTATTGGTTTAAAAGACAATCACGACGCAATTAAAAATAATCGATTTTTAATTAGTATCCACTTTGTTCGAGAGGATTTTATTATTCTTTTCAATAAAACTATGGTGGTCTGAATGTAAATGGGTTGTGGATTAAAAAGTTTTTAATAAAAAGGGGAAAATAATTTTAAGTTTGGCAGGAAGTTTCAGTTTAATAGGTTTAATTGTTTATTATTTGACCTCATAGAAGTTTCTAATCAATTAGAACAATATTGAAGACTTTTATTATATCGGCAAATTGGCATCGAAAAAAAAAAACGAGAAGTTCATAAAAACTTTAGGGTACTGTAAAATTTAATTCATACGGTTGAAATCTACAGTTCTGTGAACAGAATTTTAGTGTTACCAGTTGAAGTAATAAAAAGAGTACGTTATCATTGTAAATAATGCGAGTTAATTGGTGAAAATAAATAAAATAAATATTGGCACCGATTCTCGTTTATTACAACAGTTTATTCCATAAGTTTTAAACGTTTTGAGGGTTTTTATAGTGACATAAATATTTTTAGTCTTTAACGATAACTTTCAATGCCGTGATAACTAATTTCGGCTTGTACTCTTCTTATTCAGATTCTGAAAGAATCAGAAATGTTAATCTGAGTCAGCACTCGCGTGACTAATGTTCATTATTTGACGTGTGTTCAGATATTATTTCGACATTAATGTGATGAGATTCTAGTCAATTATTCTAATTTTAATAGTCTTTTTATTTTTGTGTAAGTCAGGTGCTCTTGACTTATTTTAGAAGTTGCTTGCTTTGTCATGTTAAGGAAAAATAGTCAGGTAACTATACTATAATACTAGTTTTGTTTCGCTAAACGTTTTCCATTTATATTCCATATATATATTTTTTTGGTTTGACTACACGTATTAATGGAAACGATTGCGAATTTTCAACTACACAGTTTAAGTAGAAAACGAAAATATTTTCAGAGTGATGCCACTTTGCTTTCAAAGAAGTAAATCGAAGACCTCCGATTTGGGTGAGCTGTCTCTAAGTTGACGCGTCATCTTCCTATTTCGGAGCATCATATACAGTTCGAGGTGTACAAGAGTATAGTGCTTCCGTATAAATTATATCCATTTGCATGTACTTTAGGTGGAAAATAATGTATGCAAAGATTTTATAATGATCATTTGCAATGTGATAAACTAGTGTGTGATGCTGTTTAATATCGTCTTTAGATAGAGTTTACAGGACGTGCTGATCTAGCATATTGTGCTGTCGTTTTTGGTACATATTTCAAGAGTCGAAATGTTCATTGTAAATAAATAAACGAATATTGAAACTAAGAAAACATACTATAATTTTTATGATAAAGATGCAGCTAAGCGTACATATAAGTTTATGCAACCGTTCTCTAGTTTAATACCACTTCTACCCCTTAAATTTTTCAAAATGAGAAAGACAATTGCAAAAAGCAAAAGTTTTATGCTTCACTTACAGTTTCGCTTTTATGGATTCTCATTTCGTGGCATTTTGTGTTTTGTATTTTCTGTGAAGTGTTTCCGGGATAAAAGGTTACTTATGACACTCTCTGTTTCAAAAGCTACGCCATAAAATTGTATCAATCCATTGCTTCGTTACCTTTTACATTTACAAATATAAGAAGTAAGGTTAAATACATTAAAATTAAAAATAAATAGTACGAAAGGGGCCGGCTTTTTTTTTGACGAGACTTCTCTTTTATGTAACAGCAAATCTTAGATCGAGTTACTAAGAAGATAATTTTTAAAGAGACTTTTAATAAAAAAAATAATCACTTTCTTCTCAATGTTATAAGAGTGACGAGTCGATAATTGTTAGACGCAAAAATCAGGGCAGAATTAAATAGTACAAAAATTTTCTTGACTCTTCTGAACAACTGGTACAGAGATGTAACGTAGCAAAAATCTGTGACCGGCGATGGAAATTATTAAAATAATAAAGAGTGTTTAAAAATCACTTCATAAAATCTTTTCAGTATAAAAAATTCTAAAAATAATTTTGTTTCCTTTTTAAATTCTTTCGCGAAGTGTGAATAATGTGTACCGTAACGTACCCACGTTTGTATAACAAGGTACCTCTAGCTGTAGTAGCCGACTAATCGCAGCCCCGGGGTCAAACCGTGTAGGAGCCCGTCGTCCCACCACGTTTATTATAATAAGCTCTGGTAGCCATTATAAGGTTTGCCCATCGCCCTTTATGCTTTACCTCGGCTCACATAACATTAGAGCATTATTTTCCGATTAACTTTATGCTTCACTTGTAAAATTTCATATAAGCTCTACGCTTATGAATAATCTTTATACTTATGTAGATGCAATCATTATTATTCCTAAGATATAATGGATAACTTAGTCTATTTTCTTGCTGAGTTGTTTGATTTTTTTTTAAGTATATAAGGCAGAAGAATTTTAAAATTTTTCCTCACATATATTTCATTTACATGTTTATACATGAGCAGTTCTTGCGTATTCATTTTCAAGTGAATAAAGAGTCAGTTGTCAGAGTCAGTCATACACTTTTAGTCATGTTAGAAGTTATAGGCTGAGACACGGTGTCCTAAACCTTTGAAAGTTCTGGATCAGGGTGAAAATCTAATGTACTCACCTATTAGCGCTTGGACGTGGTAATGGGGTATAATCTCATTTGCGGTAGACAGCTTGGCGGCGGTTTTTGTACTCTGTAAAAGAAAAGAGCATTTTAGGTCGCTGTGTTGTGTGTCAGACAGTTTTAATGAGCGCTACCGATGCTCACAAACGCTACACACTCACAACGCATGAATGGGCCTGTTTGGACTTGTAACGACAGTGATTGACGAAACCCATAATGACGGTTGTTAGCAAATAATAAGTTGACGTTGCGAGATGTTAATTTCGTCGGAATTCGGCGTTGCGTAATCTCTCGTGTTGCTCCAGACGTCCCCAAATGATTTTTAAGTTTCGACTGTTGCGGCATTGTATCGGTGGACAATTATTCTATAACAATATAACGAAATCATCGTAAATTAGTCGCATCGTGACAGTCCCGCAGATACGACTCTAGAAATCGCCCATTGAAATTAATTGCGTGATCTTTGAACCGTTACCAAATGTTTCTGATCTATTGTCGTAGATCACAGATACCACTGACTACGTAATTAAATAGTTGATTTATACAAAGAATTGAAAAGAGAATGGCTGTGATTTATTAATAAATAAAATTATTTTATATTTGACCAATTATTCGCCAGCAGTGAGTTTTAGATGTAAATAAGTTAGAAAGAAAAAAGTATTTATTACTTTATGAGTAATTTATAACAATAACGGTCCAGTGAAAAACAATTGTTCACTATATTTTCACTATTGAGCGAAATATATTGTACTTTTTATTGTTGTTTTTGAGGTAATAACTTCTTATGAGAGGGTAAACTGCTTCGTAGCGTAACGCGTAACGGCACCAGTCTGGCTTCAGTTGACAGTTAAGTTATCATTTCTTTCGGGCATCCCGCGAAGCACACGTTTTTTTTGTATTGACTTGTTCTTACATCATTAGAAATGTTTTGTTCTTTGCATTATTGTTCAGTGTTACTATAATAGATGTCTCATTTAAATTTTAAAGAGTTATCATATGCAGGCATTCTTCCATCATATAAAAAAGAAATACTTAAAGAAACTCTACCCAGCAAAACTGGATAGAGGGAGTAAAAAAATTAGTTTAAGATGGCGTCTTTCCTGCTTCAAATGCTCTATCTTTCTACGACTATTCGTGAATTTATATGTTCGATATACAGTTTAAGTGATTGCTTGCCAAGCAGAGATAGAAATTAAAATCAATACTTTGAGTCAACGATATGATCGAGAAAAAAAATATAATTCGTCAGCTGTTCATAAATATAACTCATAATTTCTTTGAAGAAATCAATATGAACTTGAATAGAATAATCAAAAGAGTTATGATCATATAATTCAGAAATGTGACCTATTATTTCCCCGAACAAATCACTCCGAAGCTGTATGAAGTCTGTTTTATAATAAATGATGATACGACTGTTGCCTAACAAGATTGATATTTTCATGGCATGCGCATGAATGAATATATGTCTCACATTCCGAAACAAAGGTAGAAACAATTTCTGTGGCTCCATTAGATGCCAGGTTATTGAAAATGATACCGGTAATAATACTAGATTCTTAAAGCTACTCATTGCCGACACGGGCTACCAACAAAGTTAATTCAATCTGTCTAAATTGATTTTTCTTTTTTTATTAATCTTGTGTTCAGTTCATTATTCGAAAGTGTCTGTTCATATATCTCTATCATCAGCCCAGGAATTTAGAATTGTGTATTTAAATGAGCTATATAATACGACTAACATATGTTATTACGTACGTTTATGCTGTTTAAAGTACTGACAAATTTCGTGTTAGTGCAACGTTTGTTAATATAAGTGTTTGTTAAAGTCTTACTTATTATTGTCTAAAGGTGCAGACCGTGTGTATCGAGCGTTACATATCGCACACAATAGGCGATGATTCCAATACAAAACTATGGGAGCCTACTTGATTATTAAACGCCACTGAAGATTGATGCGACATTGTTGTGTAACATAATGTTGATGTAGGTTAAGGTTTTAGTGTTGTGCAATTAAGAAATGAAGTCTTTGTTGTGATTTATATGATTCATGCGTATTGTTGTTAATTAATAAAATAAAAATATCTCTATTTTTATTTGGTTAAATTCAGTTTTACTCTAACGCGTATTGAAGAAATCAATTAAGTTATTTTAGGCATATGGTTGGTGATAGGCAAAACTTATTCCCATAATAACCAAATACGTTTTAACCTTCTGAGGTTACAACGACAAAATGAAGAAGATTCTAAATGCTTATTCTAATAATTACATTATTTTTAAACTGTAAAGTGATATCGGTAATGGGTTTTACGTTATAGATCTGTATCATTGGTCTCAAAAAATTTAGCTAGGAGCAGATAAAAATGTAGGGATTGACAAAGTATAAAATAAATCAGAAAAGCTGAGTCGATTGAGGACGATGTTATAATTTCAGTAAAAATTATTTTTGAAATAAGTTATTTTGCGGAGAAACTCAGTCAAAGTGAACATCGCCGCGAAAAAGATCGAATCAATTTATTCGCTCAAAGAAGGAAAGGGCTTATGTGCTTAATCTGGTTCTGCATGCGGTCTGATTAACCGGTCGCGATAAAACTTTCACTGATAACTAGCCGCTATAATTACGGTCGTCTAAATATAGCCCGATACCATTAAACACTCATACCTGATGTAAAATGAACGATTGACGATGGCAATTCATTCGTTTGTAAAGTAATTTTTGAATTTCGAAAGACTGAACGTTTTTTTTCAAGCTGGCCCTCGACGTAGCCTATTATTTGATGTATCTATCATCCATGGCTGTGTTACTTTTGTTAACAATCTTTTATATACACGAAATCGGTACCCTTACAGGTATCCTAACAGATCATACGATGACGTATAAGATGAAAAGTCATAACGTATGGATCTAAATATCACTATTTATGTCAGATTGATATTATTGCACGTAAGAGATATTTTAAAGGCATGTAGCGAGTACCACTCATAGCTTGGAAATGGTTGACGTATCAGCTATTTGATCACCATCGATATAAAATTTGAGCAAGTATGCATTAATAATAATAGGTACATATGTAGTTTTGGTGATGGGACTCTTAGATATTCTTATCGTTGAAGTACAACATAATGTCACAGTTGTTCTATTATCACAAAGCAATGAGCAAGAATACTGTATAAAGGTCTGAAGGGTAATACGTCTAGAGAAATTACCAGAAATAAGGGCATACCACGCCTGACTGACAAGCCCAGAGCTAAGCAGAATTTAGAATTTTTTTAGTTAAAATACAATTAAGGTTGAGTGTGTCGTTTACCTTTTGGCATATGACTTTCTTATTTCCTCATCAAGTTCAGTAAGACACGGAACGGCATGATTTTTAAACATATTAATAGAGGTCATTAAAGCCAAGATAAAGGACTTTTAAGTTCAATGTAAAGAAAAAAATAAGTTAAACGTGTCAAAATTATACATCAAGCGAAGTTATTACGAAACGCCCGCCACTTTTACGACTGCCGCAAAGAGAAGGGTCCTTATTCTGAAATTGGAGGCATTTTGATATTTTTTTATTACGGTCGAAAGTGAATTTCGCTTGTTATGCAAGGCAGTGAGATTTACGTCCACGAGGCCCGCCCGATAAGCCATGGTCATTCATAAAACGTTCGCGAAAGGTACTAATGAATCAATTAATTCTCGCAAACATGCTAAGTACGCCCGAGTTTACCTACTTCATTGAACAGGTTAGGTAGATCGGAATTCGCTGTGACCGCTTTTTATTCGATACAACCGCATTTGATTGACGTGTCGAACGAAAAGCTTAATGAGTGATAAATTAGAATCTAAATTTATAATTTCGATATTTGGTCTTAATGCCGTCTGATTATATCATAACATGACTATTCCATATTATCATTTTAATAGGACGATTCGATAATTGATTTTCGTTTCTAAATAAAATGCTATGCCTCACTACTAAGAATTAATTGACGCTAATTATAAAACTTAACCAATATTATACATTAAAACAATAATTATTATAAACTTTACAATGTCAATGTGACTTTAGTTATGTGTATTTCTTACGCATAGTAAAAGCAAATAGGACTAATGTTAATACGTTAAGGAACCATTTTGTCTGTTCACTTAAAAACTTCAAAATTAAATGTAATACAAACAAATCGTACCTGGTAAGGGACACGGTTTTCTGTAACCAAAAAGTGATGTACTTTTTTATTATTATTTTTTACGTGGTAAGAGGCAAGCGAGCGAACGGCTCACCTGGTGATCACCGCCGCCCATGGACATTTGAAAACGGGTGTAATTCAGAGTTAAGAACTTCTTGTCTCTGCGCCGCACCATCAGATACACATGAGATAGTACTTTTCTGCGCCCAGTAATTACTTTGATATCATTGCCCTTAAAACAGTACAAAGTACTACTACATATCACTACCCTTGGCGAAGTTTTATGACTCCTGTCACGTAAAATTAAACGGAAACATTTAGTAAAAATGATTCAAGAAAGTTATTAATATTTACTGCTTCCTATGGGACAGTGAAAAGAGTTGTAACTTGATCTTTTTAAAAAACGGTAATTAATTATTTTAAATCACGGTTTTTTCATTTGTCTTACCTTACTAAGGGAACTGTGTTATTTTGAAGCAGCCCAAATTGTTTTGAACTCAATCTCAGGCGTTATCCAATAGTCTTATTTTATATAACTTTAAATGAGAAATGAAATATAATAAATATAACCAGGCAAAGTAATTCTAGCTGGAGTAAATGTAATCAAAGTCGCGTCGATTGGCGACTTTTAGCTTAGTCATTTTAAACGGACAAAATGCACCAATTCGTCAGAACAAGACGTGTACATCGCAATTCATGGAAACCGTGTTAGTCAGTTCAATTAAAACCGTTTTTCCGTGTGCGCCTGATATAAGGAAGTGCAAAAAGCCGTCGAACGTGCGACGTTACAGGTGTCAGAAACATTTTTCTTTTTAACTACACCGTATAATTCTAAGGCCGCACGACCTAAAGTTTATTTTTTTTAATTTAAAATATTGCAGCGGCGAGTGCTAAGTTAACGAGGGCTTTTACGTAAACATCGAATTAAAACGGATAAAATATCTCAACGTATCGCGCTTGCGTAATCGCGAGGAGATAAATTCATCTTTTTAGTGGCACAAAAAAAACAGTGCCAAGTTGACATTTGCCGGTGCCAGCTGGACACGTAAATACATGATTATTACACAGTAGCATTAAGCGACGGTGTAAAAAGTAGTTCGGTCCGGTGTAATTTTTGTTCTCGCTGCCGGTGTGACAAATTTAATGGTCATCATATAACGTCGCTCGGTCGGAGTAATATTACGCCGCGATCTTTATGTGCCCTGTGTCTGCCATCAAGAGGGTTAAATGTCTCCGTAGATAGTTTTTAGCTTCATCATTCTTTTCTTTTTGCGCATGGTTGTTGAAAGCCGGCGTCTTTATTAAATAAAGAAGTTTTTGAATGCGACAGTTTCTTTAGGTATTTGGCCCGAGCTAAAGTCAATTACGAGCTTCGATACGATATACCGAGGAAATCAAGAGACACCGTTATGCCGAATGCAACCTTTTGCGGGGCCAATGTCGTTGGAATATAATACATTTCGTGGTGTTGCTACCTAGCCCGGAATGGGAAAATCAAATTTCTCAGAGGTTAAGCGAGGAAATATGAAATATAATAAATACGATAACTGTTTAAGAAATGCATGGACTCCACTCACGATCCCCGCCTCTTTATTATGCGCATGAATAATTTGTTGCTATTAATGATTTATATATGATAAAGCAACCATGTGGAATCTACGATGGCGTGCCTACAGTGGCGCTGACACAGTTCTGTGTTGTTCTAGCGTGTCCTTAACAAAGTCAAGGAATAAATGCACTGTCATAAATTTATGACGGTTCCATGCCACTTTAAAAATTCTGTTTATGTTATAAAAAATATCACACACATTATACTCTGCTGGCGCATCTGATACGGTGCGAGGCAGTCTTATGCTTTGATACAAGTGCTTGGATTCACTGCTCGTTATATATTTGAGCTCCTTAACAGGGAAAATTAAATTACAGTATTTAGAGGCTGCTTCGGTGTAAGAAATATGTTGACCTTAGCGCTGGCACTTAAGTGCGGGAGTGCATTAATGTCGCCCTTGCACTTTAAGCCGTCATTCTGTGAGATTTAACGCGCACGCATCGGGCGACTCATCTCCGCTATTAGTCAGAAACTGGTCGCGTTTCCGACTGCGCCAGGATGTTGCTCCATATTCACCATTCATTAACTTAATGGCTCTACGCCTGCGACCGTTACGTTGCAAAATTTTTAATCTCTATAGGAAATGTGCTTGTTCGAGAGATAAAAAATAACGTCCCATCAACACGAGGCTTACATAATTCACGTGAGAAATATCGCAAATTGCTCGCTATACCTAACGTTATTTCTCAATCAAACGTTTCTTTTAACATCACTCGATGTAAGTTATAAAAATAAATATCACAAACTGCATAGTGTTAAATTTAAAGGGATCATCACTAACGTTAAAATGTCTACATGCTTGAAATTTGTTTTATGAATAATAAAATACTAATTTTAACAACTGGACACGGCTATTTAACATACTAATCTCTGATTGTTAACATGAGAAGCTTCATGAGCAACCGGTTTAACCGCTTTATTCGAATATAAACTCTATACCTGTACCTTAAGATATAAATTGAATCATTGTGAGTTTTAGTATCGTGTCTTACGGTAGCCGAAATCTAGGGTCACAGAGATCAAGCGTGATCGAAAACTGATATAGAAGATTGGTAACGAGAGTGACGCATGCGTGAATGAGATATTAGCGTGGCGCAAGGGGCCGAATGTTGAAATCAAATGTACTCTGATTGACTGCATTAGTCGAGATTAATTTTTAAACGGCTTTCCTCAAGACTAGCTTGGCAAAGGCATGATTTATATCATTGGATACCGCCAGTTAATATAATATAATGTTATATTTGTTTATGTTAATGTTTTCTTATTACTCTTCAAATTGAAATACCAAATTATTGATTGTGTATCGAAACTAAAAACATTCACAGTGCAATTCCTCATAGGTGTTTTGATGTTGGTTTGTAAGTTAGCAACACATGTGCACTATGATAAGGTCTACATTAAAAGTTGTAACTCAAACAACTGGGTATTACCTTTAAAATAGCAAAAAAATACATAATATGAACATCTATTTATATGTACAATATTGGAGCAGTTTTCATCTTGATGATGCGATATATACAGATGTGATTTATTTCTACAGACTGCCGTATGTATGTACATATTTTTATCATGCAAATTTCCTTATATTGTTTTCATCACAACAACACAAGGTAAATCGATGCTTAAGCATTCAGGTTTCTCGAGGAATCTTAAATTACAGTCGAGAGATGGCTCCAAGCCCGAATACCTACCTGGCAAAATTAAAGTTTTACAACTGTTATAACCAAAATAAATAATTTATGTTGTCAAGTGTTGTTAACTGATATAAGTAATATAACAATATCTTACTCGCAATACCATCGTTAATGTGCCTTTTGACGTTTGTATGATTGCAACAATGCCTGTATAAAAATCATATGTTGGACGCGTGGTACTGATGTTTATTTGGATGAGCGAAAGTCCGCTAATCACAGAAGTCATTAGAAGCGACGCCACGCGAGAAATGGAAATAATCAACGTGGACACGTCAACTTTAATCTGGTTAGAGCACAGGCAGCGGGCCAACACAATAAATTAAGGCGGCACTTTGATGTACCGCCTCGCTTTAAATTAAGGCACTCCGCTCATTTCGGGTCCAATTAAGCGCGAAAAATATCGCGTTCTTCGCGAACGCCATGTTAGTTAAGGGCTCATCAAAATTACTCACTCATTGTTCAGTGTTTTTCGTCGGCCATGATATGGCAGTAAACGTTTTTGTCATTTAATAAGCATCCGTATTGCGTGATTTATATAATGTCGAAATGTTCTTTTAATATGGCAATGGAACGTTTTTGTATTTGAATGTATATCATACACTGCCTTTATTTTTGAACATCATGATAATAAATGTATACCAAAGTTTTTTATTCTTTCATCTCTTTATTAATCACAAGTTTTGTTCTGCTATTTATTATTTTTTAATATTACTGTGTTTGTTATATTTTTATTTTGTTCAGTGTGTTATAGAACTATTTTTTTTTTTACTTTTGGTCTCGATTGGAAAACATATCTAAATTAAGAAAATATTTTTTTTTTGTTACTAAAATATATTTCCGTGAAAAACTTTAACCAGGGTTCTGGTTCTAGAGATTGCCACGGTCACATTTATTACTTCATATTAAATCAAACATATACTATATTTGATTGCGTATTCAAAAATTTATTGTCCTGATCGTGGGTAGTATTATTCACGAGAGGAGCGACAAAGCAATAAAATTTTACCTCATAAGTGTTC
This sequence comes from Eurytides marcellus marcellus, assembly GCA_018247955.1. Taxonomy (NCBI): domain Eukaryota; kingdom Metazoa; phylum Arthropoda; class Insecta; order Lepidoptera; family Papilionidae; genus Eurytides; species Eurytides marcellus. The sequence continues at coordinate 7,530 of DWHQ01000071.1, read as the reverse complement.
AACGAAGTGCAGTTACGCTTGAAATATACACTTACGTGCATAAAATTTGCTTGAGTCATCGAAAAGTTACAGCACCTTGTAGTTTACTATTTGCAAGCAACCGTATATTTCAAACGAAACAGCGTTTTGAAATATCCTCACTAATATTATAAATTCAAGAGTGGGTTTTTTGGTTCTTTCTTTATTCTCGGACGGAGCAACAAATTGATATGATTTTTGAGCATGGGAAATAGACTTGGTTACTTTTTATCATGTAAAAAATAAAAACGTATATCACAATCATGATTCATGCAAGCAAAGTTACGGGCATGATAGCCATATGATAAAAGCTAGTTAAGTTTTTATCATATAGAATATGGTATTATATAGGCCAGATAGAAATCTAAAAACTAGTATACATGAAAGAAATAACTAAACTAACTTATTTTTCGTTCATGAATGATTATTAAATGCCACAAATTTTTGTGGTGTTTATTGACATATTTGTTGTACTATCTTTTTACCGAAATTTAAAAAAAAAAATATTCATATTAAACTTAATAGATTTCGTGCAAACTTTCGACTTATTGTACTCTTCTTTCACTGCTATGTAATAAGCATTCGTTTTTGCGCACATATTAAGTATGACCGCGGAACACACAAATCGCATTCAATGTCCTATAAGCTGTATCATTTACTTTATTTAAGACTATGTTAAGAAATTTCTTTGCTATGATTAATCGTAAATTTCTGTCTGGGTACACGCTTATTCGTAGGACTATTGCACAATAAATGGGATCTCTCATTGTGAGTATAGATACATATATAAATTATACTTCTTATATTTATCATACGTATCAGCTTGTTATATTTTCTGATTGTAACAGTTATTCAAAAAGCAAACGTTTGCGCGTTTGCCTTCGTCCTCTCTTAAAACTAGATATAGTTCGCCTATATTAGATAAGGAAAATACTATTTTAAAAGAAATACATTTTAAGTCGCATTACGTATCCGCCGTTTTGTGTTCTGTTGTGTGTTTTAAATTTTAAATATACTATCGAAAGAAGCTTCGGTCCTCGAGCTCGGTTATTTATATACGAGACGAGCCGGCGACATTTCCGATCAGAGCATCTAAAGCTTCGTGGGAATTGACAGCTGATGTGATCAAACTGAAATATCTTATGGTAAATCCTCACGCAATTACATCGGTGTCATAGTGAAATACTTTCTAGTTGTATACATTTATGGTTGAAATTAGATTGCCCGATGTCTACTCCATATTAGAATAATAACAGGTCTCATCTTTGTCGTAGCAGAACGTCTTAAGAGCGTGATCCATGAGAATTAATTTGGAAGTGCAATGACCTTCGCTGCCTTTTAATCTGCGATATCGATGTGAGAAAATACGGTTGTATCGGGCACACTTAATTACTGTTATATATACATTTATATGTGTGCAATGCCCAAACGAAAATTTACATATATATATATAATTTGAAAATTTTATCTGTTTTTTAAAACGTTTATGTTTTTGTTTATCTTTTTTTTTACTTTATAATATTTTGTAAATTTTGTTCTTGGATGACTCCAAGAATTGCATAGCTTTGATATAAAGCAAAGGGTTGTGACCTCCTATGATAATAAATATATATATATGATTACTGGTTGCCTGCTATTTAAATAAAAAATATTTATTGAAGTTTGGTGACCTTCCGTTTCACTTGCCGTAACAAGAACGCCTTCAATTAAGGTAACAACCGCAAATACCTTTTCTAGGTTTGTTTAAATTTAGACACCGTTAGTAGATATTGAAGAAAAAAGAAATTGATCTCGAATTGGCATTTCTATGACCATCCTATTGGCCTATTTTGACCAATAAGAAGATGAAATTTGTTTTTATCTTTTCATTTCCAAAAAACTTGCTATCGCAAAGCAGAAATCTGTATCGAAGAACATAATGTACCTCGATCTCCGTGTGTTTGATGCGAGAAGTGTGTATTTCTTTTTCACGGACATCTGATAAAGTATTTAACTGCTTACTGAAGTTCGACAGTTATTCAAATTAGTTTGCGTCTAAATAAAGCTGGTGGGTTGAGATTTCTTCCTCGCCGATATCGATAACTCGAGACCATTTCGTAAATCCTCAAGCGCTTTAGGGGCGCGCGTAAGCGATTGGTTTCATTCTTTAGCGCAAAAACGCCCTTCTCGATTTAAGCGCATAGCAAATGGTATCATAAAGAGAATTTCACACACATAACCGTCCGCTAGCGTCGCATGAAATCAAAGCAAAAAGTCAATTACTAGGAAATCGCGATCGTAACTCGATACGCCGCGGCCGCAAGAAATGGCGCATGGGTGGTCGCATGCGGATCGTTTCGACAATCCTCCGATAATTAACGAGTTCAGTGGTTGCGTTACGTCGTATGTGATTAGATTTCATCATAAATTTGTGAGCACTTAGATTAACAATGCGATAAAGATTCCCACCCGTTAGTGTCTCGCATGAGTTCGCCTTGACTTTTTGTAGCGTTTAACACGATTGTTCGAGAAGTTACTGTTAAAGAAAAATTTTATTCTATTTATTTATTCTTTATTGCAATAACTTAAAAAAAAGGATTACAAAGATCGAACGGACGAAACTGGGAGAGAATGCCTTAGAAGGCATTCTCTAACAGTTCACTTTACTAATTTAAATACTTTATTTCATAAAATTGAATAGTTAGAGATTTTGTAAGCAAGTAATAAATTAATAGGAATTAATTTTTCTTAAGCTTTTAAGCTATGCAATATCTTGCATATATATTTTGTATCGTTGGACAAAGTGAAAATCAATTGAAAAGTTATTTGGAATTTTAATAGTCCTTAGCTTAGAGAAGAATCAGACTATTATCATATTTTACCACCAAGCAGTAATAAAACAAAAGAAGAATGCAAACATTAATCTGTATCAGTATGTAGGGTAATGTTTTTAGAGAAAGAGGTGACGAGCGAAGTAGTAATCTAAACCCGTGTTGTAATATTTACCAGGCAGCCGATTTGCCCGTCCCGTCACTTTTTAATAAAGAACAATTTCCAAATCGTCTTTCTAATTATTTGTTGTATCTACAGCCTTATACAAGAAAGTCGATCAGTCACAACCCATTATGGCACCTCTCTATTATTAAAACAAAAACGCGTATATAAGCCAGTCCGCTTTTCACTGACACGCCTTTTAGAGTGCCTCAGGCCAATAGAAATGTTGCATCGATGGGAAATCCTTTTTAAGTTGTAGAAATACTAAAAATAATTGTATTACTTTTTTGTTACATACATATCAGTCGTAGAAATAAATCGAAGGGAAGTTGTAATAAATAACAGCAATCTATCAATACCAATGGAAAAGCTTCTGTGATAGTATTTAATAGCGAAAAATTTTATCGGAGTAGATTTATTTTAATATAGTATAAACGATTGCGTAGACTTTTCTGTAACAGATCGAACAATTGATTACATTAACATTTATACTGGAAATAAACGTCTACCAGTAATATTAATACCATTTAGAAAGCCAAAAAAGATGTAGAAGTATCATTTTAATAATATACATTAAGGGTAGAATTCATTATTGTTTCGTGTTCTTTCAATAAACAACAGAATCGATCGATTTTTTTTTGTATTCGATATCGTTTAAGTTACAAGATGAATACAAATTTTAATATTTTACTAATACTTACGTTTTGGTTTATATGTTGGTATACCAAACACATCGATTCTCATCCCTACGGATTATCATTTTGCACAATCACAAAGTGTATGAGCTGATGCACCCGTGAATATCGATCTCTAAGAATATCAATAAATTCGATCGTGAATATAATTGATGTTCCGTTACCGACGACAACTGCGTATACTTTCGTCGTAAGATTTACGATGTAGACGCGCATACAACTTAACAAATCGTAGTTGTAGTGCGCACGCTTATTGTTCTGCGTACCTTGTTATCTGAAAGTGATAAATGAACGAGCCCTTGTGCTGTTTTAATTTGGTATTTTGTTTTGACCGTACACACATCATACACTCTCGCCACGTCATGGCCACGAGGTACACCGATGTTACGAAAGTTATCTAATTTCAAATGAAATGTTTGCAAAATATTCAAGTTCTCTCAATAATTAACGATTTAATATATATAGGATGATGAATCAAGGAAGCGATTCAATTAATGGTGAATGGTAAAAAGGTGGTCTGAATAATGCTCAATTTTAAAAGTTGTTGCCCCTGTAACTTGTCTGATTTCCGGATTAATAATAAATAGAAATATTACAAAAAAACAACTCTTTGAACTAGTGAAAAACACTTCTACCTTACTCACCTTACTCACTAGTAATACATACATATATCTAAAACGATAGAAATCAATTTTGACAAGGCCATCCGCACAAAGAATTTTCGATCAGCCGAGATGCGTGCCTTACACAGATCAAAGTTACGAAACGCCAAGATCAGATAGCGGGTAGCAGTTGTCCGTCGAAATCCAACACGGCTTACTCCTGACATAGACGTTACAAGCCCGCACGCTAGGACCGTTGGGTAACTATATTTACAAAGTTATAATTAGTAAGTGTGTTGCAAGCGTCGCTATAATATCGACTTTAACAATGCCTTTGATCGATTTCTGTGACTCATCAAGGCTTCGAGGTGAAGGCGAGTATCCCTTGACCGCCCCTACAGCCTTGCTTTCAACTCAACTGATCAGAAGATACCTTTCGAGGACTGAAACTGCGCGGTACCAATTAAAATTGATGACATATATTCGTGGCTTTCCGAGGGCCCGTGTGTTTTCTGCTGATCTCATTCGCAATTAAGACTTGTCATTTGGACACCGGCGTATTGAAATACTTGCAGGTACTGTATGTGATAATAAACGAGAAATACCATCGAAGATTTAACTCGTAATGAAACAGCCTCGCTCCTTTTTTGCGTTACTTGTCAAAATTGACACAATCGAAGATGCGATCGATGTACGGGCGAGCACCGAAACGAAAGTAACGAATGATTTTATCATGTGTCGCTCGAAGGTCAGTAATATCCTTCAGATATCGAGGTTAATGGTTGTCCTTGTGTTACGCGTGATCGAATGATCACATCGATCCATTAGGACAGATTATTTCGATTATTCGTAACGGGTAATCCGTCTATGTCATTAGTGAAATTGGTAATAATGGAAGACGCTCCGGTTCGTCCGGTGATCCCGATAAGGATCGTTCAGATATTTCGTTCCGAGTATTCGTCAGTAATGCGCTTGTATAAAAAAGAACGGTCCTGTAAGCAGCGAGCGGCTGCCTTGCGCACGCGCAGCCTCCGATGCTATCGTGAACGCTCGAGGGGCGTTACGAAAACCACTTACCTATCGGATGCCATCGCCGAACCATTATTATTTGGCTACTACGTATTCAAATTACGTGTATAAATTCTTCGCTTCTCTTTTTTAACGTATTCTATCCCGACTGTCCCATATTTTTAGACTGAAAGCAGATCCATCAATCGAACGTCACCGGACTATAATTTTTACGTATTGCAATTAAGTTGTGCTAAATGTTCCCTTTAGAAACCTTTGCAGTTCACTGACGTACACAAATACCGACCGCACACTTCAAAGCGGCTATAAATTATTACAAACAACAGACTAAAGTATTTAGCGTCAATAACGTTTTAGCTAACAGAGCTGTTCTTTCTAGTGATTGACGTATAAATGACAGGAACACATTGCCACAAATATACAGTAAATAGTTCTTGTCCTCATAATTTATTATATGCAAAGCACATACGTGAATTAGCTACGAGACAACTATTGTGCTGCTTCTAAGAGTTTATAATAGTATCATTTCATACAGCCTCCTTAAATACCTATAAGGAAAATGTACATTATTTTCTTTTTAGTTTCTGTCATGTGTTGCTATTTTTAAAAAGGGACTAGAATAAAGTTAGCAAAATTGCTCAACAAAAATAAAAATGGCATCATCTTTACTTTTTTTAAGCATAACAAGCTATTCAAGTTAAAATAAGAAAAAATAATTAATAAGTACAATGGAGCATTTTTTTTCCACGTGAGTTCGTAATCTTCCCTGACATCTGAAGTGTACTGTGCGAGAATATTTTAATTTAATAGTGTGATGATACGTTTGTGTCGATTGTTTCTTTAGTCCTCAAGGCGAGAGATTTTAAGGTTGAAGATTACCTTTCTTTCGTAATATATTTTATGAGCCGCATTAAAGTTTAATAATTCCAAACGAATAAATTAAACATTGAGTTTTATAATAATATAACAAATTATTATACGCATGAAACTTAGGGGCTTTGGTGATAAAGTAGAAAAAAACAATGCTAACGTTTGAGGCATAAATGTGCTAGTAACCTCTCCCCACGAACTTTGATTTCTCGGATGGTGTTGTGGTTATCAGCTGCTAATGTGTGTGTTTGATTAAGATCGCCACATGGGTGAAAATTTAATCAATAGTTGTTCCGACTCTGGGTGTATTTCGTATCCGTGATTAATGATTCTGTGCCGCAGGCGTTTTTACAAACATTAAGTTTTTATTCATAGACTTAGACATCCTTACTTTTATAGATCGAGGTATGACTATTTGATGACCTGTTTGGCGCAGTTGCTTAGCTATTGGTTTCGGCGTCGCAGGTCGTGGCTTCGATTACCTCCCACGATAAATATTTGTATGAACTACAGATTATTGCTCCGGATCTGGGCATTTGTCCGTGTGAAATTTATGTATGTGAAGTGCCCTTATAATACAAGATATTTCTATCTTACAATACGTGCAGCGTTTTTTTTAAAAAGCAGAAAGATGATATAGACATACCTTAGAGTAAAAGGCGTTTTCAAAATTAGAAATAGTATATATCATTTGTATAATAACTAACATTTCAATTATTTAACCCGTTTAAAAATAACACCAACAATACGAGAAAAAATTCCATTTAATTGAATTGAAACAATTAAGGCTTAGAGAACATATTACAAAAAAAATGCTTTAGTCTACATATAGTATATTATTAGTACATACCGCCCAATTCACTATTATTGCATCTAACTGCACCCACAATTATGATTGCGGCGTTATTTGGTGCAGAAGACACACCCAGACTCGTTAGCGACTAATCTCGTGCCTCGTTTAGTCTCATCCGTTCAGTATATACGACTCAATGCCTATAACGTTAAACAAAATTACAAATTTTATTATGCTGTTAAATATTGTACCGTATATTAAGTTTATCTTATAGTGTACACAACCTTGGTCTTTACAATGATTAATTTCTTCTAGCGCATCGTTTGTAGTTATAGTATATTGAAACGGAATGAAAATTTTATTGCAATGCCAGCTGTGATAAATAATTAGCTAACAAATATTAACACTTCCAGCATTATTAAGCCGCAATTAATCTTCCACACTATTGTCAATTATTATGTTTTTTATTATTATTTCATTACTTTTAACAATCAGTCTGTAATATAACTTGCGAATGTTGTTCACGCCTATAATTGGCATGCACACGTAT
>DWHQ01000070.1:0-20097 GCA_018247955.1 Eurytides marcellus marcellus | reverse complement strand
ATATATATATATATATATATACAGTCACACATTTTTAATTTCAATTAACGATGCATAAATGAACGATTCTCGGATATTAGTGTTGGAATCCATTTTGATTTCTCTCCATAACCCCGTGTGGGTTGAGTTCAATTGGTAAAGATTACATATACGATTATTCGAGAAACGATAGTAACCCAAGTAGTAAATGGGCCACAAATTATTAGAGACAAAACTATTATTAATTCATAGTTTGATTTATAATTTTGTTATTACAAAATGACCTTCCACGACTTTGTTACGATCCTTGACCGACCGTAGCAAAAGTTTCTTAATTCGCTAGTGTGTTCTGTTCAATAATATGTAGACATTCATTTATCACATTGAGACCTTGCAACGTTAATTTCTTTATGTTGTTAGACTCGTGTGGTAAAGCGTATTTAAATTGGATATTCCAGATTTAACCTTGATATTTTTAAACGAAGTTTTAAATATATTTTCTTCGATTACGTTTCACTGACAGGGTGTAAAAATGGTGTAATAACGTTTACTATATTTATAAAAAAAAAAAGAAAATCTACAATCAAGCTTTAATTTACGTTTAATACTCATAATCATCATATAAAAATATTACGATACCTTAAATAAATACAAAAATTATATAAGCAGTACTTCTTTGAATTATATGAACTCTAACCGGACAATGATTATTCCGCATGTTAATAAAATACCAAGCACGTTCTCGTACCAAACGAACGACCCTTCAACGACAACGAGATGAAATACGATCGAAAACGAGCACTGCCAAATGAAAATCGCGACACGGAGGACGAGACGTCAAACTTTCGGTGCACCGATGGCGCCAAGGTGCGCCCGTAAGAAACCGGGAGGGCGGGCGGCGGCGGTACACTGTCACTCACTCACCCGATAAAGTTTTTAATGAAGCAATAGACCGCGAAGAGCGCGGCGTCGCTGAGCCCCTGGTCGGGGTTGATGCGCGGCAGCGGCAGCTCGGGCGCGGCGTCGTGCGGCGTCGCCGCGCTCATGGCGCGCGGCCGCGGCGGCGGCGGCGGCGCTAGCGGTGCGACGGCGACGGCGTCGGGGCGCTCTCAGCGCATCCCAGCTGGTGTCGGCCGCGTGCCTGCCGCCGCCCGCCGCCGTACGCCGCGGCGGCTATCGATCGTTCTCGCTACGCGCCTGCGCGCCCCGCTCACACGTCCAGCATGAGGAACGCGAGGTACACGACGAGAAAGAACCACGGGCAGAATAAGTACATGCATACAGACATTTCGCTGAAATAATGTTCCGTGTCGTCAAGGATGATGTTTCAGTGATCGAAAGTTCGGCTAAGATGCTATAATGTCTGTGTGGTGGCGCGTGCAGGTCGCGCGTGCGTCTATCGGCGCGGCGGCACTGTGACTGGACGCGCTCGCGCCGCGTGCTCGCCGCCCGCCCGGCCCGGCGTCCGCTCACCGCACCACCTATGCCCCGTACGCACCACAAGGTGTACGTACACGCAGCCAGCGCACCTTCGTTAGCATGCGGAGGACGCGACAATCGTAAACTCAAGTGAAGGAAGCGACAAACATTCGTTATGATAATTATTTAGTTTGTATCGTCATTCGAAAGTTCGTCGATTACGAGAATGCTTGTTTGTGATATATTTAAAATATATTAAATTGTTGCAGCGAAAGAGATAACCGACACCAACTTATTTCTAACAATCTAGTGTAAAGCAGCAAATATGCTCTTAAAGTTAAAAAGAAATAACGCGGTAATTGATTAATTTACGTTTTTTAAAATAAATATGTGTATATATGATATCGCTTTAATTCATTTACAATGTATCGATTTGGCTGACTGATAACAATGACTGATTGGTGCACAATAAACTAATTATTTTAAGATAATTCGCCACACATGTTCTTCACAGATAATCCGATTCACAATCGGGAATCGTACAAAGAGAATAATGCCCGAAACATGTAGCAGGAAGTAGTGAGTGTCCACATGGAAACCGATCCCCAAATAGTGTGGCCACGGTCAACGTCCCCGCCGCGGGCTGCGGACGGAGAGGCGTTCCGTCAAGTGATCGCGAGTGAGAGAGAAAAAACAATAACCCACCATCGGCCCCGGAGCAGCGGCGCAAAGAAATGACGCAAAACGCTTTTTGCCATCTCCATAAGTGATGGCTGTTGGTACACGTCTAATGAACCCGACTAGAGACCGTCGAGACACGAGCTCGGACGTACGGAGACGACGTGTCGCGTTACATCCAGCGAGTGCGTTGATCCCACCCAACCTTGCTACTGTATGGTGCAGTACAAGTTTTCAGCACATCTCGAGTTACCGTTTCTTTTTAACCGATCGATCGGATATTCAACGACGGCGCGGTGGTAGCACGCAAGCAACATTTCATTATCCATTGCCAAACTGTTACCATTAACGACGACAACAAATCGACGTTAATAAAATTTATTTGGTCCCGCAATTAATGTGAGTGACTTTACGACAGCGTACATTCAAATACAGCTTTTTGTAGACGGAAAAAAAAAGGATAAAAGTTGCAATAAACAATTAAATTGCAAAATAAGTGTTAATTAGAAAATTGCGACAGCGCGGCGAGATTCGTAGAAAACTCCAGACTTCCCTGCGGAGTCCTGTTTCGCTTCTTGGAAAAAGTTCAAACAAACGGAGCGACATGTTGGCCGGTGCAATTAATAGATGCGGGCGATACAGTTACATTAATCGTCGTCATTTTTCTCAGGAAACAGATATAATGATAGACATACAAATCGATTTTCTTGAATAAAATGTCACTAAAAACATTATTATTATTATTATTTCATTATCGATATTCGTATAGTGCTATGATTCCAATATACTACAATATATAAAACAAATAATAAATAGCGTCCTTAAAGATATCTTACTACTAAAGAACGTATACCCTGTTTCAATTTAAGTATTGATCGTTTTTTGTGTTTATAATATTCTTTATTTGTGTATTATTCCGTCTATTAACTTCATAGTTAATAAACGGAATAAAGCAAAAAGGAAAATAAAAAAAAAACACAGAGACTTTCTCTGTGTTTTTTGCAAAATTGTCTACGAGGGGGTACCATATATCCCTTTGAAAACACTGTGTGCTTTTTATTTTTTCAAAATGTGCACTTGCAATAGTGAAAATGATAGTCTGCCGTAATAAATAGACGAGGTTGCCTTTCTAAATTACGAGCATCGTACTGTTATGTTATTTAAAGCGTTCGTATTAAGTGAATGAGCGGCTCAATGGCAAATTAGCAATGTGGAATTAAATGAGGAACACAAAAAAAAAATATTTATTCCACATTTAAATCTTAAAATATTTAAAATCTTATTTTAGTTCAAGAAAGATCAACATTATTGATCTACGGTATATAGATATACGGTATGTCGTCAAAATTGAGTGTGTCAATGTGTTATTGACACTGTGTTGCATTTGTACGCGGATTTGATCACATTACAAAGTGGGTGGGACAGTAGTTTAGGGTCTAGTAATAACCATATTTTTTCACCACGAAATTCATTTAGATTTTTTTTTATGGATTAGGAGGCAAACGGGCAAGTGGCTCACGAAAGCGATCATCGCCCCCCATGAACATTCGCAACATCAGAAGACTTGCAAATGCGTTATTGTCATTAGTAATTTGACCAATACCACAGCGGTGAGGAGTATTAATTGTAGAATGCAGCTTAATGCGAGCCTCTGAGGCGTGAATTATGGTCTGCATGCGTTCGCTGACGTGAGCGTAATTCGGTGTACATTCGTAATAGGAAATTGCTTCGGCTCGTTCGCAACCGGCAGGCATCATGGTGTCTCACCGTTGATGCAACCCGACCCAGTTACCACGAAAGCGTCCGCCTCCCGGCTCCGGGATAGGTAAATGTTTGTCTCGCTCCTTCGGCTCACATTCATTATTCGACACAATTACATTATTCGAGATTGTTTTATAGGGAAAAATGTTCAGTATCGAAGCTGTAGCAATTTCAGCGATATACGTTATTTGCTTACCGAAAAAACTTAAATTTCGGTTGAATCTATATCTAAATAGTTGATAGTCTATATACATATTGTTAGCGAGGTTTGCGAATTCGAATGACATAAACTAAAAGATCAATAGCGAACGCGTAAAACTATAAAAGCATTTCGTTCTGCGTTTTACTGGAATAGATATGGTACAGCTAAACTCCGGCATCGGGTAGCCGCTGCTGCGTTTGCGCAATCTTCGGCCTGCCCACATGCCGAAGGCGGTTGCGTGCCGACACACACCAATGGTATATCTATAGAGGTGACGTGATACGCATGGCGCAAGTTACCACCATTACCCTCGTTGGAAATGAACGGCGATTTTGATCTGCAGCAACGCAAAACAAACCAAATACCAAACGTAGCATTCCCACAGTTTTACAAGGAAAAATTTATGAAGTTTTTGTCAAATTCTTTTTATCATAAGATGATACTGATTATTCCAGGTTGCTAAAAATCGATTAGTCATCATATCGTATACTAAATGCTTTCTTAATAACTTTGACTAAGTACTGTGTGTTTGGTTTGACTAAGCATGTAATGTGATTTTATTATGTGAATTATATATAGAAGTGTATAAATGGAAATGATTAATGACCAATTTCCTCCATTTACACATATTCAAGTCCTTTGAAGTTGTCTTTGTTCTTGTTATATATTTTATATAATTCAATATCAAACTGTCACTATTAAAAAATACTACAAATTGTGCTGAGTAAAAGTTTTAGTCTACATAGCCTACAAAAAGTCAAAAGTAAACTGCCGACCAAATCAGCAATTAGTAAACCACTTCGAATTTGATCTGGATAAATACACAGTGAAACGTTTACAATAACGTTTTGTCTGGTCTGAAAAATGGTGCGAATGTTTTAAGTAAATTTAGGGGTTAATTTTCACGTGGTAAATTTTATCGTTGCAAAAGTTGATGAGCGTATTCTAGTGGATTGATTTCTGAATGTGTCAGCCTCGGCCCGATCCGACTGTCTTGGAATGTGCTAGATATGCGAGCGTTGGGAAAGAATGCCACTAGTTGACGTTCGACACCGTATCAAGCGACTATCCGCCGCCAGGTGTCTCATTACATAGATCGTAGGCAGCCATTACGGTGTCCATAATTTGCGGACGAATACACTGAATGAATTCGGCCCTATCGACAGTTGCAAAGCAGACATAATAACGACGCCGGGCACTTGCATAAAAACGTCAGAATTGAGTGACAGCAAAATAATGGCCGTTAGCGATAGAAATATACTTCGTAATTGCAGACTCATTACTATTTAAAATTATAGAACTACTGACAGCAGAATTGTGATGTTTATGTTTTTATAACTTTTTATTAAAATTCCGTATGTAGTTTCTTATAAATCGTCTTCACAGTAGAAATATGATAAAATTGTTATGATAGCATTAACAATAAAAACTCAGCTTAAAAAGCCTTTACGCGAAATTTGATGTTTATAAGGGAAAAAACCCATGAAGTTATCCATAAATAACACTGTGGAACAGCGTTGTATCACGTGAACAGAGAATTTAGTAAAATTTCAAGTGCACAAGGAACCGCTCTTTCAAGTGCGAAGTGACGACAACGGTAGAACAAACATCTGGAAAACCTTGCGAGATGCCAACTGACGATCTTCAAGCCAAGATCTCACTAAATAATAGGTACAAGACAACATGTATTTTCCAATATAGATTTATATTTACATTGACTTGAACAAAAATTATAATAAACGGCATTCGTGTTTTAATATATTTACAAATACTTTCTCCAATGAGATAGATTATTTGTTGAGAGAAAAGAAAAAAAAAGAAAAGTGCGTCTCAAATTAGAAATCATTAAAATCAAAACTCGAAAACGACGTTGCGATCGCAATGATAAAGATTTAAGGCAAAGGATCAGTGCATGCATCTATATCTGGTGGAAATGATACATAGTGGTAATTTGGTAAAATCATCCGGGTACATACAAAAATCTATGACATTTCAGGCATTGCACACACTTTTTGCACGCAACGAAACTACTCATCGGATTGTGGGCTTCCCGCATGAATCGGAGCTCTGTCCGTGGGCGACTCTCTCACGCCAATGTTTATTTTGCGTTCGTAATTAAAGCGAATGCGCCCCGAGTTGGGTTTCTTGGTAGCGCACGTAAACTTCCCAGGCGATTTTAAGAAGTCGGAGAGACGGAACGTATCTTAATGATAAGTACTACCGATGCTGATAAAATCCTAGAAACAAATTGAGTTAATGGGGCTGTTTTTGGTTTTTGAAACACAATAAATCTTTTTCAATGTCCTGTTGATCTTATAAAACCAAATCAATATATATGAATAATATGAAAAGTAAAACGTAACGTAACTAAAATGAGGATAAGAATGTGCAGTATAAAGACTAAAATTACGTCGTTTAAGTCACCTTCATTAGTAATTTTATTGAAAAGATGGATTTTGTAATAATTATAAGAAAATCTAGCAACAAATCTAGTACATAAAATTGTCATATATATAATTTAAGATCTAGTTGAAGCTACCGCAGACCTGGCAGCTTAGTACGACTGCAAAATGCACTAAATTTCTTAACAATGAGATTATAATTGTATTTATTTATCTGCTATACCCGCAACCTCGCTTCGGTTTTGTTTTTTGAAAGATCTTAAATTAACAATTCTCGAAACCGTAGAGTAGTGTTTTTTTTTTTGTGGCAAATAGGTTAGCACTGTCGTAGCGCGATCATGAGCAATAACAGATCGTTTACAAGTACGTGTACCCTTTTCGAGGCGTCTGCCTGAACCAAACGATAAATCACTGCGTTACCGCCTTGTAGCGGTCTCCATTGTGATCATTAGTTAACCTCGCAACAGATGCGGCTCTATTTCAGAACAATGACTAATTTTTGCACGTAACCTGTTAAAGTGACAATTGGAAGTGGGCACCAGTCATATCTGGCACTATCTTTTTATGATAAATATCTGGAAAAAGAAAACAATGGCACTGTCAGTAAACTATCTATTTTATGTGCCGTGGTTTTCTTCGTTAGCATTACTGGCTAAATGATAAAAAGAAAAAAACAATGGGAAATAAACATTGTATCTTGTTCATGAGAGGGCTCTAGGTCCTCTAATGAACAAGCGATGGAGCAGGTGAGATTTTCTAATCTACCTTATCAATTCAGTGGACAGGTCATAAATATGATTCGTCTCGGTTAATTTCCGTGCTTTCAATAACGCAACTTTGCCTATAATTGTGCGTGGCCAATGACAACAACGTGCCTGTGCCAACGGGAAATTTTCACTGTGGATTTAATTCTAAGAAAATGACTCCGATTTTGGCAAGGTTAGATAAAGAGGAAAAATTAAAATAAAGCGGTTGGAAGTCATTGTGAGTGTGTATGGGTGTCAAAATTACATTTATGTGTATTTTATTTGTAATTTGAATAATATTTTTTATGGACTATACGATGGTAAGCGATCACCGCTGTCCATGGAAATTCGCAACATCACAGGCAAATGAGTTGCCAGCCTTTAAGGTGAGAATTTTTGGGTAGAGGAGGGATTGGAAGGGCCTGGGTTGGCCATCTTCTTCTTCTCATCATTTTTATTTATCTTTTCTCGAAGTTTCTATAGAATGATTCATAATTTACGAACTTTTTAAAACCAACCTAAACCAACTTTTTATTTACTTCCTCGCTAAGGCGGCATCATACAGTTTTGATATTTTGTTAGTTGTCATTTTAGTTGCATCTACCGTTAATTTTCATTTGTTTAATTTTTTATCTGTATATGTGTAAAAAAGAATATTTAAAGAGAGTATTTAAATAAATTACCAAATTTTAAATAATAATTAATTTGTTTAACCAAATAAAAATAATTGGTTGTCTCTAACGAGATAATATTTGATATTTACTTCCTGATAAACTATTTCTAAATGGTATAATATTCTAATGCAGTTATCGTGTATGGTTAATAATCGTTAGCACATCGTCGATAGCTTTGCTAACGTTATCGTTTGGCACTACACATTGTCCTAATTTTTATTTTCACCTCTGGCTCTTGATCAAGAAAGTGAAATATATAGAAAAGCATTATACGTATGTTATAAAATAAATATGTTTAAATGGTAGTAATTTGCCGAGTTAGAATTAATTACATTTTAGGTAATAATCTATGTACATAATAATAATGCATTTAAATTTAATATACCGCCCATTTTATCATTTTTAAAATTTATTGAACGGCAACTTAACAAAGCGGTAAAAAACAGGTAGCCGGTACCTTGACAACGGTGCGACAACACGCTTGTAAGCTCGTAACTAATGGACATAGGGTCAAGGGTGGGCTTCAATCGATTCACGGCTACCTGACAATGTGGCTGAACTGGTTGATGTGGCGACAGTGCGGATTGCTTCACACATACAACGCATACATTGCGATATAATCGCTGAAATAGATGCTAACGGCTCGTGAATAGAGTTCGAAATCGACGCGCTGAAGGTGAGCTTTGTGGTTTATCCGAGACATATCGGTTACACTAAGCGACGCACGACAGAGCGGCAAATAAAAGGGCACGGCCCTCCCGTAATCCGACCAATTAGCTAGTGCGTCACTTTCAAAGTCAGTGTCTAAACAAGTCTTTGATCAACCGGGAACGCACTAAACGAGCTCTTGCTAAAATTGTCATTCCAAAAGGTCAAAAACACCGGAATAATGTGTGGGCATCTTCCAAGAATAATCGTTGATGTGCCTGTCTGTCAAACTCTATCTATAGGTATCCGGAAACTTGATGATGCCAAGACGCGACAGTGCTTCAAACTTAGTTTAAAAAGATTGGTGTGGTTTTATTTCGGTATTTTATCGTGAATGACCAGACTTGAATACACTTCCCTAACAGCTAAAATAACGTAATCATCAAACTATCAATAATGTACAAGAAAATTTCCTAGTTATTTAAATGTACTTACCCCATAATATCTATAAAGTGTCTCGTAAAGGAACTACAATGAATAAATAGTTATAGTTACCAAAATCAATTGAATATTATGAAAATTATCAAAGTTTGCATTTGAGTTATGCTTTTCTTATTTTTATTTTAGTATTTTAAAAATTTAATTACAAGTGGGTTTTTTCTATCAAGTTACTGTCAAACTGTAGTTATGTACAATAGTTAAGTTTTGCATGCCATTTCAACATTTGTCTTCATCATACGTGTCTAACATTTAGTTGTTGATGTCGTGCTGTCAATTTTTTTATTGCAAAACCTAATTACATTATTTTTGAACATTCACGAATAAGCCTCGATAAACACTGGGTTGTATGTATAATAACAATTAATCAGGTGTCAAAATGAATGAATCTGAAGGAACTATTGCAGATTTCCTTTCATAATATCTGCGGATGACCAATAACGGTCATCAATCCCACAAAAGAAATCTCGATACGAAAGAGCCAGATCGTGCTGCTTACGCAACGAATCTTAGGCGAGTTAATTAAAGCACAAAAATGGACAAGACCTCAATTATAAAGAACCACACGTATATAGCTGTGTTCGTATAGTTCGAAACTAGTTTACTCGGCAACACGTGATATCAATGCTCAGTATGCCGAGTTGCCAAGGGTACGCACAGTGTGAAGGTAAACAGCAAACGTTCAACATTTCGCTGCAACTGAATATACAAATTAATGTGTCTGAAGGCACCTCGTGAGAGGCCATCACGCCCCAGCGTTGTCTCGCGCCCGTAACCCGTAATCGACTAGTTGTAATTTATCCCTAAACTGTAATTACGATTCAATTTTATGCCGCGAATATTCTCTTACGGGATGCAATTTAAATTACAACTCGAGCGGAGCGTTAACGATTTGTGTAATTCAATTTGAAATAAACATCAGGTCACCGAGATAATAAGTGCAAGGTTCAGTAATTTCCGCTGTGTACTGTGGAAACAATCGGCACAAGCGAACAGTTTGCATTAATCGAATTGCAAAGAAATCATTTACTGCATAATAACAGTGAAAATTAACCTTCTCTTAATGATAATAAATAATGGTCGTAATGATTTTATCTAGGGGATAATAAAATTGCAATTTATGTATGACGATTCTTATGAAATTAGAATGAAAAAAAAAATAGTTTGATACACGTGTTTAAAATAAGGCGGTCATCGGTGTAGAAGCGTAGTACACAGTTTAAGACGATAGACCCATAAAATTTGTATGACCATATTACGACCGGTTACTTTCTAACAACAGGATGCCTAAAATAGTTGCATGCAAAAGTGCCGAATAGAAACGGAAGCGATAAACGGCTGCCAAGGAAAGACACCACGTGCCTCCTTTGTGATATTTCTAGGTAGAACAAATTATTAAAGTTTAATTCATTTAAATAATCATCGTGCGAATGTTGGATTTTGACGAATTTAAGTGATATTTCTAATAAATAATATCTTTTTCAATATTATTCTTTGAACGGTACATGTTTAAATTAAATAACATCTAAAATACGTTTTAAAATGTAAAATATCTAATTAATTTATCTATAAGACACTAATTGCTTTTCAAATTTAACTTGTGCAAATAACAAAATCTTTTCGAATGTATCGTCCAAAAATAAATTTAGTATTGTAGCCAACTTTAGGTAGGGTTCATAGCGGGATGGGCAACGGAATATTCAGTTAAGCGTGCAAGAATATTTGAGGATAATTTCAGTTTCGGCGTAACGAACGAAACCATCATAATTATTTTAAGTATCAAGACATCAGGAGCCTTTCATTCGTTTTCGCGATGGTGTTTTTTTTTTTGAAATAATGTTTATATACATTAATATATGTTTATATATTAATGTAATGTTTTGATGGCTACCATTATAAAAGACGATTTTAAAGACATTATGGTTACATAGTAGCGATTTGCAGGAGGTGAGATGATTTGCCAAACCCAGTCTACATTGCAATTAAAAATAGCTTCTTTAATATTTCTAAAAAAGAAATTGATTTGAAAATTGGCACTACTCTGATGTCATTGCATTCCTACAACGCTTCTTTTCTAAATTCCGCTGTATATTTAGCAAATAAAGTCCACACACCTAGTAAGAACGCCGATCGGGACAGCGAGCGAAGGAATTAATTAAGGCACGCTTAGTGCACGGCTCGAGAGCAATCATTATCAGTTTTAACGCGAAAGAAATGGGCGTCCGTGCCGGCGTGGCTCTCGGGTTGCCCGCGGGGCATCGTAAAAGGCTGGCTGACATCATCGGGTCGGTTCACCCATTGTTGTTATGCGGCGCACCGCTGAGCGAAAGCGGCGAGATGCTTTATCGTTCCTAGTGTGCCCGCTGAGAATATTAAAAGCGCTTCTTATACAAATTTAAAGCGCTTTTCGTATCGGACCAACGACCACACGACATAGAGCCGGCCGTTTTGTTTTGCTTTGGACTTTTCGAAGTTCAACGCCATGGCCGTCCAATTACATGTGGCAACTCAGAAATTGGCTCCCATTACGAACCGCTTGTGGCGGTGTGCAAGTGATTTTTTAATCGACAATTGAATGTGTTGAGGCAACCGTTGAGTGCAATAACAATATTAAGCTTGTATAGAAAGTTAAATATTGTAATTATTATACGTCGCACGTAAAACTACTCATAAAACTTTTCTGGCAAAATTATCTTAAATTCTCAACAACACTAAAATTCAACTTAAAATAGTCGACAGTGGATATCATTATGGAGTCAAGACATTTCAAGTGGCGACGATGTTCAAAAGCATTCAAACGGTCACGTGGAGGTAAAAACAAAGTTTCTAAATCTGTCCATGACGCCGGTTGTGGTGAGTAATTAGCATTAATTACACCGCCTGAAGTTTTTAACGTTACCAGTGTTCGGCTTTAGTTACAACAACCGCGTAAACACAAACATCGAATAGCCAATTGTTTCCGTAACATTTGAAATACTACACTTTTAATTCATTATCGAAAGACTGACACCAAATTAACCATCATTGTGGTTATATAATATTTTAGTAGTTACATATTATTTATATGTGACCTTCAAACGAATTTTAAGTGTTATTCATATGAGGCAAAAACAATTTATCTTTGCAGTCTCGTCGAAAAGACTCTCCTCTGACGTGTCCATGTTGTGACTTGGTTAGTATGTTTTTTTTTATTAGGTCATGTTCTAGAGTTTGGACTTTTGGTTAATCCACCCAAATATCAATAAACTACACCTACACCATACCTATGCCATATAATTTTTCAACATTATGTTTCTATTTTGTCTAAACACTTGTTGCATCTATAATATTAGTCTTCTTTGCTAAAGATTGCATTGACAATTCGTCGTATGAAAAATCGACCGGGTGTGTACCAAAACAAGAGTATGTTTGCTTAGTCCCGCTGCGTTGTACTAACAGCGAGAGGGAAAAAACCGGGCAACAAAAAAGCAGCGTAATGTAATTGCACATGTCAAAGAACGCGGGCGCGCGGGCGATCGCTGTGGAAGTTTCTGGCAACGCACGACGAACATGCGCCGTGAAATGCAAAATGTGTATTGGGCCTTTTTTGCAATACCAGGTACTCATTTTGCTGAATTCGTAAATCAAAAGGGTAAAAGTAATATATGGCGAACCTGTTAAAGAATGCTGACGAATCTGCTAATTGCACTACTCTAGAATTTGCTAAATTGAAAAAAAAAAAATGTTGCAACCTTTTTGTTGATTATTATAGGAACACCAGTTTACTAATAATATTACAAATACAAAACAACACTAGACAAACAATTAAGACAACAAGCTATGATACGTTTTTTAGTTTTTAAGTTTCGTTAGCTTACAGTTGCGTAAGAACGGAGCCCACACATATGCATTAAAATTATTATTTTTCTCACAGATTTGCCAATAATCTTCTGATATATTATTTTAATCTTTACCCAATTTCCTACTCTAGATAACAACATAATGCACCTTTCTCACAGTAATTTTAATTGATAAGCCTTTATTAAGTTATTTCAAGCGGCGTTCGCCCCCGGGCCTTCATTGAAATTTGGGTCGAAATAGTTGTACCGATAACTGTATAATCAGGCGATTAAATTATCGAACTCGGGTAACTGGTTCTCGAAACACTTAGTACCGGCCGCACTTCGGGCAAATCGAGAGGAGGTGCGCTGTTATTTTTTTGGCAACATTAATGCGATATCGATGAAGAATCGTTTCTGCTTAGCGTTCGACAGATGGTAGCTGTTTAGTTTCGCATTTAAATTGCGCGCAGCGCGGCGCAAAATCCGTTCTATGTGGCATGACGACCGTTTGGGCAGATGCTAAACAATTGGCTTCGACGTCCCAGATCATGGGTTCGATTCCTACCCGGGACAAATATTTGCACGTACTACAGATAATTGTTTCGGATCTGGGCGTTTGTCCGCGTGAAATTTAGGTATGCAAGACGCCCTTCTTTTTCCTCATTCTTTCTACATCATTTTTTTTTACAAAAGAAAAAAAAAGAACTGTGTCGTTAGCAGGCTTGTTGCTTACCATCAGGCACATGATTTGTTTGTCATCACATTATATCCTAAAAAAGTGCTGTTTGAAAAACTCTTCGGTCTCGTATTGACGCATACTTATCAAAACATCCATTTTATATATTACACATAACTGAAATTAGGTAATGGCCGTTGCATTATAATTAAAGCATAGCGACTTGAGCTATGGAAATAAATCGAATAGAGTGGGCGGTGTGCGTCGTTACAAGGCGTGAGTTGCCAAAAGTTTTTGAAGCGATTATAAAAAGCGCGACGGTAACGAAGAGACCGAATTGGCTGAGAGGCATTGCTTATTTGTAACGGCAATTATTATGGTCCAATATCGCTGAGCAAAATATAAATATACCAATGATTGACTTCCAATGATAGTCGTAATTGAAATGTCTAAAATAATTTGGGATTCGTACGACGCGTGAGTCCGAAAAGCGTGGTTGGTTAATTGCGACGGAAAGAGTACAATATATTTAAAATATACTGTTAGAAAAACAAATAACAATTGAAAAAATAACTTAACTGTTGGATTATTCAATTTTTACGATGTTCTCATTAATAACTTTCCGTGTAATTGCTACTTTTCATGACGTTTTTTGAAAGTGCTTTTATAATATTATTATTACAAATAATACTAAGGCGGGAATGTTAATGCAGCGATATGTGTGAACTAGAATACACCCGATAATATAAGAAATCCACGCGAGGCCATAAATGCAACAGATCCGCAGACTAGACAAAAATATGTGTGATTTGCAAATTATTGTTACAAGTTTAAATGTTTTTTGTATCAATGATTTTATGTTTGCGATAACCCCTGAGATACAAGGATATTATTCTTTAGTGACTAGTGCGTTTTTCGTGAGGCGTTTTTCTTTGTAATTAAAGTATGTAATTACAATTATCTCACAAAACATCTTTATACTCGTATCTGTACTACTGCATTTAGTCTGGTCAGTAAGGTAACTAGGTACGCTCTTATTGACGGCGGTAATCAGTTTTCAGATGAACCACCTGGCCATGAGACACATTTCCTT
Organism: Eurytides marcellus marcellus; assembly: GCA_018247955.1. Classification (NCBI taxonomy): domain Eukaryota; kingdom Metazoa; phylum Arthropoda; class Insecta; order Lepidoptera; family Papilionidae; genus Eurytides; species Eurytides marcellus. Next base: position 5,500 of record DWHQ01000070.1, on the reverse strand, counting down.
TCAAAATGAACGTTTCACGTTCGTAACGCGAACATAGCTTCATTACTGTTTCTTTACAAACTTTTGAAAAGTCCTAAGCCCCAGCTATACCTATCCTAAGCGATGTTATTTACAAAAATCGATCAAAAAGACAACCCACGGCGTTCGCCACGAGCCGTGTGAGTTTCACTGTTATTTTAGTGAAATCCATAAAAACCGACAACAACAAAGACCACCGCAATGCGCCGTGACCGCCGTCGGAAGCCACGCGGTGTTCCGCCCGAATCGAAAATAATCCGGCGTACGACGACACGGCGACACTGAGACTACGTGGTCGTGTGTTCAAATCGAAAGGAGGAAAATGCATACTCATAATCAAAAGAAATAAAATATATAGAAAACATAATATGTTATAAGCATTTTTGACTTATATTATAAGCATTTTTGATAACCAACAAAGCTAAGCAACTGATCAAGGTGTTACAAACACCAAAAAATACAATCGCGAAGCAGTATGTCATCGGCGGAAAACAGTGTTTTGCAACCGCAATTAGTACCAATCCGCTCGCGTTATCTCGCGCGTACTTATTTCATATTATTACAACCTCGACGAAGATGAGTAATTGCGGTTTTATGATTTATGGCCGCGGTGCGATTGCAGTCATAGGCGTATTTAGTATCAATTGCCGCCGAGGCACAATTAAAATGTTGTGTCTATGCGCATGTGTCCGCACATCTGCGCTCAGCGAATGATCGCGTCGACTGGAACGTTCTAGAATGTTGGCCGCTGCTGAGAAGGTTTCATTAGCAATATACGATTGCGAGACTTATATTAATAATAATGTTACAGTTAGGTAGCGATGTAGACAAGGAAAAATACAAGTCAAATAATACATTAGAATGAATAACCGCTGTGGAAATACTTATTAGAAGATAAATAGAGGAATTTATGTTAAACTTTACTGACATTGAAACTGCGGACATGACTTTCTTCTTTATTTCGCTTTCCAGCGAGCGATTACATATTATCAAACATATAGGAGAGAGTACCATTCGGTAGAGTCAAAGCTAAATTTTTACATATTAACAGTGTCAGTAAGAATTAAAGAAAGTATACTATAATAGTTTTAGTACCTTTTTTATTGCTACTGTCATTAGAAATATCATTGTTATTTGAATTTAATTGGTATTTGACCTTGAACTTTAAATATACTTCGGGGAATTCTTCAAAATTAAATGCTATATCAGTTTGGCGGTGTATATCTTGTATTTATTTGAAACACTATATTTTTACTGAGTTGTTAAATGATATTAATTTATCAAGTACCAAATTGAAATTAAAATTCGTACCGGGACGGGCCACTTAGGTCCGAATTTAACGGTAATATGTTTCTGTTGATAAATCAGTCTTTCAGACTGAGCTCCCATCGGCTTGAAAAGTAAAGTAACAAATGCTGTAAGGTTATCTCAGCAATAGCAGATCGAAAGCAGTTAAGCGTAGGTACTCCCATAAATACAAAAACCTATAAAAGTGTCCTCCTCCGAATCGTCCATCAATTTTACACGCTATGTTTTAGTCGTTAAATTAGAAATACAACAAGTCACGCAATATTCTCTCAGACGTCTGCCCGTCGCCTTCTTGCGTAGACGACCATGTGTCCTATGCGATGCTAATGGATCAGTTGGCACGTTCCAAGTGCGAGAGAAACCGTCGCATATCATTGTGCCATGCAACCACGCTGCGGCCAATAATTCCGACGTCGCGTTGAACGATCAAATTTTACAGCGAAGGTCGTACGTAATACTTTCCAACCTTCGTACGCTTCTGCAGAAATTACCTCAGTTGATAAATCGCAACGCAAATCAATTTGGACGGTGAAAAAGACGGTGTCAAACGAGAGCGGCTAACAACACTTGCTGTTCCAATAGTGAAAACATATAGTGAGGATAAAAATTAACATTTCATTTATACATATACATATATATATATACATAAAGTGAAACCTTGCAACCGGTATATTTTTAGTCCATTCAATGGAAGGATATCGACTGTTTTATAAAAGTAAAAAGAGGTTAAACTACATCGATACCTAGTATGTTTCAAGGTCTCCCAGGTAACGGGCGGTCGCGACCCAACAGTTAGGGGAGTACCAGAGCCACATACCGTAAACGAAATTGAACCTAGGGACTATCAAGTTTTGGTCTAATTTACAACGCGGCAGCCGCAATGATACTCCAGACGGCCTGTCGCCGCTGTCTCTGAAAGAGACGGACTCATTGTAAGGCAGAGCGAGCAAGCGAGACGGAGAAAATACGACGTAGCGGTGCGTGCCACCGATTGTGTGAGATAAAAAAAAACGACTGTTTTTATTAGACTAATAGCGGACAAATGAAATTTTAAAAAATTATTCGAACCAAGTTACTGATGTTACCGTTATATAATGAAAAAAATAAAACGTTGAGATATAAGGTAAAGTCACTTTGATTATAAGGGCAAGTAAGCGACAAAATTATGACGGCTTAATAAAAACCATAATTTCTTCAATGATTTGTCATGTTAACAATTATCAGGATTTTTATCGTTCGTCAAGTTTTGTTGACAAATATAGTAGTTGTAATTGTGAATTGGTCGTACAAAGTAATAATTAAATATTTATTTTACTATTATTGCTCTGGTATTATTCTCATGTTGAATATGAAAGTCCCTAATTATTAGATATTATTTAATTTACTATTACTTTATATATTATACATTATATTTCACTAGTAAAGATAAGAACAAGAAAAAAAAGTCCTGCAATGCCATCTATTGTCAGTTAAAGGCATTAAAAAATCCTTAAACCGTGTATCCGCGGTTTAGTTCTATATATCCATTTTGCGTTTATTTCATAAATTTTTTTATGGTCTTATGTTACCAATACGACAAATATTCATTTAAAGTTATGGTATTTCTCAACACAAATCGACGGAATTTGATGGGTATCAAGTTTATGTGTACGCAATCTGTATTGAGAAGTGATGGTGGTAATAATAATTAAATTTTATTTACTTGTTCTAAACCCTAAAGTCTTGTTATAACCGTATTCAGACGCTGTGTTATTTCATTGTATAAAATTTTTGATAAGACTGAAGACATCCATCATGTACGTACCTTGAGATGCAAGAAATTATCGCATTGTTACCTACAAATAGAACGTTGAACAGTTACGATTAATGAGGTATTGTGAAAGTTATCCGTGATCTTACATTTATTGCAACCTTAAATTTAGAACAAAATACAAAGGCGACGCTCAATTAGCAAAATTAACCTACACGAGTTACGTTTAGTACTGCCTATAATCTCTATTTAGTAATAGGTTTATGAGTTATGGTTATGGTTGTTCACCTGTTCTATAAAACGTTGTATAGAAAACATCAGAGCAGAGAGAAATAAGAAACAACGCAATCGGACCAAGTAGACTGACCGGCGACGAGCCATGTCATAAGGCACAAGTTAGAAACGCTCCAATAAAAAAACAACTCGTGAAAATTAATGAGAGAAAGTCGAACAGTAACAACGGCAGTGGACAAACCGGAAGGTAATAATATCGTCGCGAATAAAACGCTTATAAGGAAATCGGACACAAGTTTCGGCGGTGTCGCTTCGTGAAATGCAAATGATGACGGCGGAGATGACATCATCGGTGGCGTGATTGCGTCCGTTGCCATTTTGAAAATAAGCGCTGTGTGACGCAACCGACGGTGTTGGGCTACTTTGATCTTTGATCAGTGTGCGAATAAGGATATCAAAACCTGATTTAATCAAGGAAATAGCAAGCTCTTTAGTAGTGGCTAAAAGCGAGAGTCAAAGTAAAAAACAACTATATTCAATATAGGTTTTATCAGAGCTTTTTGAATGTCAAAAAAAAAAAACTAATAATAATAACTGCGTTAGAGAGAAAAACTGGTAAGAAATTCTTCGATGGAGATCATTTGATTTTTAGCATTTTATACAATTGATGATTAGCCACAGCGAGAAGACGCAGTCGCAGAGCAAGAGTTGGTTCCGCGTATCTTGGGCGCCAACATTATCTTCAATAAAGTAAAAGGACTTTTTAATTTGTTTCTTTTTATATTTCCAATAATAGTATATTAACTCTGGTGCTTGTAGATGTCACCAATTTAACCATTAGATACTTTTATAAGAAAAGAATTTTCTGGTTTTGATAAGTCAAAACTCAGGTATGTGAAGAGATTCACCATGCCTCCGATGTAATTTAAGTATTTTTTGTTTGTAAAATATGAATATTATACAAAACAATAATAATAACGAGTGTTAACATTTTTTTCGATTGTTGAAATTTTAGATCCTTTCTATTTATTTGGTGTTTTGTAGATATCACCTGTAAACTAAACTATTTGAGATTTTTGAGACTAGGTTGCAGAGCACTCCGTATTATTTTAGTTTTCCTTGGACTATATGTCAAGAGTTTCAGTCAAGAGTTATCCAATTCAACTCCTGCCGGAGGTGTAAATTTTCACATACTAAATCCGTATTGGTTGGAGATTAAATTACAACAATTATTAAAGTGGAAGAGAATCTGTTCTAATGTTCTTAAAAAAATAAAATGACAAATGCTCATATTTTTTGATAAATTACTTAAATATCGTCACAACTTCCCGCGTTAAAGTCGGGCATTTTGGTGTGGCATGGATTATAAGATCTTCTGGCTATACAGAAACGCCTGATAGGGTTTTCTTAATATTTAAAATAGTGGGACTTGAAATCCGAAAAGGCAATGTTGATACTTTCTTTGATATAAGATTTTGCAAATGCGGGACGGAAAGGAAAATATTTACCGATTTCCAAAGAAATATTTCAAGAAAACAATTTAAAACTCATTCACAATTTCTGTTTTTCTTTAATTAGTTAACTGTGACGTTCTGTCTTGAAAGTGCGCAACTCGATGTCTTTCGAAAAACGATCGACGACGAATATAGTGTATTTTTTATCATCAATTAATTTTTATATTGTTTCTTCTGTTATGTTTCAACCTGGCCTCAAAATATTCTAAACATCTTGAAATTTGTACATTTGTTTCGTTTATCACAAAATTCACGGTTCAAATACTAACTATATTTTACACATGACGAGTGAGACAAAGTCCTAGCGCTTCTCTATGACGAGCAAACTCGTCAAATTCAGTTAACTGGTTAATAATGTTACCGTTTATGTTAAAAGCAAAATCTTCCAAATTGCTTTAGCCTTATTTGGGACATTTCCATTTTATTACTATGATAGTCTACTAGCGTTTAAAAAAACAGTCTCTTTTAAATGACTGGCCCGTTGGTATAGTGGTTAATGCTTCCCACGATCTTTGGCTTCTTTTTGGGTTCGATATATTGTCCTGGGAGGGATCCCAGGACAATATATTATTATGCAATAGATATGCATTTAAAATCATTGTCTGGTTACCATAGTATAGGCTCTACGTAGCTTGGGATCAGATGGCAATGTGTGAGGTGTCCCATGATATTTATT
>DWHQ01000069.1:0-20147 GCA_018247955.1 Eurytides marcellus marcellus | reverse complement strand
AATATATACATATTTATATATTTTGATAAGGAATTTTGCTTTTGGAAAGGACCAGAATTTAGATTCTTCGTGAAATTCCATGGAAAAATCATAAAAATTTTGAAGTAGGTTAAAAGGTATCACAGGTTGTATGCTTACAATGGATCTAAGTTAACGTGGATGATAATATTTAAATACAATAAAATCTAAATATTACGGCATAGTACGTAATAAATCTATGGCGAATGAGCTCAAAACTCATCTCAAAACCTTGTCTACGACTTAAAATAGATAATAGGAATATGGTCACAACGAACAGAAAACAAATGATATACAATGTGAACTTAATTACAATATTAATACCGATTATAATTTATTAATATCTATGGGGAAAACCAAAATTAAAATGTTAATAATTTTTCTAGATGCTCTCAATCTGATTCAATTAATCAAACAAATGTTAAAGTTAGCTTTGTTTTATTATTTTTTAAGAGTAAAATGGAAAAACAATATTATTCTTATTATGTTAGATATGATCGGTTATTTTACAGTTATTTTACATTTCTTTCGACACTATAAAATATGAGTAAAACAAAATGAAAAATAAAGTCTATTAAACTTAAACGTGTCTTGGACTTAAGGAAAACTTTTCCGGAAAATTTACCAAACGTCAGTGGAACGTTGGTCATAGTTCTCATTAAGAGTAATACTAGTCATACTAGATAACGTAGGTAATGTAAAATAAACAAGTCTTATAGTACGAGAATAATCGTTAATAGGGTTATATGATATGTATCACTATTTTTTATTTATTTTATTATTAAAATAAACAGTATAGAGGTTGAATACTAGCCAAGCAGTTGGAGAGGCAATTTGAATCAAATCCTCCAAACTATAGCAACTCGGTTATCGTCGCGCATCACAGGGCAGTAATCGACCGAGTACAAGAATTTCTGTCGTCACTAATGCCGGACTTCTCGGAAGTGTTTTTTTTTAATTTTATTTTTGACAACAAACGAGCAAACGGCTCAACTGATGGTTGGCGGTCACCACCGTCCATAGAGATTTGCAACATTAATAACTTCTAAATGCATTGTCAGCCCTTAAGAGAAAGGAATTTTGAAAGTGAAAGAGGTGAGGAGTGATAGCGAGGGAGGAGGAGAGAGGGAGCGGAAGAGGGAGAAAGGAAGGGGTTGGAGGTAGTGGTAGGGAGGGGGGTGAGTTAGGGAGGAAGGTAAGGAGGGGATGGGCCACTGGCCACCTCACTCACCGGATGAAACGTTAAGCAAAAACACTTCACATCGACTTTCTGCGAAGTCGTGATACTTACCCGGATCGAGCCGGCACATTCAGCAGCAGCAAATCGTCTCTACCACCCAATACGACTTCTCTGAATTATGGTAATATGGCACTTGCTCAACAACCTTAACTGCGACTCTGGCCTCTTTTATAAAAGTCAATGAAGAGCAGTGGGAGCAACTGCGTGGTACTACCACCGTAAATTTATATCGCCTTTGGAGGTAAGGCGGGCGCTTGCGCATTTGCCGTAGCGAAAAGCACCCGGTGACGATGTGGAGTTAGGGCAACCCTAGGAACCTAAAGGTTCAGACAGCCGACTGATGTGATGCTACGTGATTCTATATTTCAAACGCTCTGAATCAGCCGCTCATCTTATCCCGTCGTCCCGGCCGTCTGGCGTCCAAGATTAATCTTAGACGCGAGACAGTCGGCGTCTTTCTCGTTATCGAGAAGGCGTTCGATCGGGTGTGGCACAACGGGTAAGTGTGTAAGACGTTGTAGTTTACCACCATACCGCACTCTTACGTGTAAATAGTAGCGTCAATCCTGCACGGACGCTGCTTTTACGTCTCAGTTGATAACGCGGTTTCGACAACACAGACTATCCAGGCCGGAGTTTCACAAGGGAGCTGCATTTCGCCGATTCTGTATGCGATTTACACCAATGATCTCCCTATCCTGGAAGGTCGCCAGGTGAGAGAAGTGTCGAACTCGTCTTGTACGCCGATGACAGTGCGTACTTCTCATCTTCTCGTAGGGCAAACATAGCTCGTAGAATGCAGATGTTGCTGAACCCGTGTATTACCCGAGTAATTTGACAAGTAGCGTGTCAGGATCAATGTCGGCAAGACGACTGCTTTTATAACCACCTGGTCTGCACCACCGGCAAGGCTTGCACATCTCGGGCAGAACATAGACTGGCGGACAAATGTGACTTACCTCGGATGCATTATTGAATCGCAACACTAGAGTGGCGCATGTGATCCTTTGCCCTGTTTTGGAATTTCACCTGCCACACCGGTGAGGGTTGCCGTTTACAAGTCCTATGTGCGTTCCCGTTTGACCTACGCCGCACCAGCGTGGTACGTGTTTCCATCCATCAAGCAGCGGCATTGACTGCAGGCCCAGCAAAATCTTCCATTACCATAGTGGGTGCGGGCAGGTACGTCAGGAATGACGTCATTGCAAGCGATTTGCGTGTTGGGTCCGTGAAAGAGATAGGTTCGGGTCGTGCGTCGAATGTTCGACCACGACGAACCGGACCACATATTCACCTGGCTCGCTACATCAGAATGGCTTCGTGCCATTGCATGCGCGTCCTCTAAATTGACACCCGTACCCACGGGAGCTACTACTGTGAACTCGTTTTCGACGGGTCGGGGGAGTCCAGTGTAGACAGCATCCGACGCGCTGTGTCCCTTTTTAGGGACGTATGTATACGTTCGCCATCGCAACGCAAAGCTTCTCTTTGCGAGCGTCGGTCGTAATTCCGTTGTCTATGTAGGAGAGAAGAACACCACCATAATAAACCGCTGTCAGGCGCACATTGACCGGGGCGTAGTGTGCCCCTGAGACGATGGGTAATATGGAATAGCCCCCGAGATCCGATCCTACGCTGTCTTAGTAGACAGCGTAAATGTCCCTTCGTTCGTTCAAAGATATTGCAAATGCGTTGCCTACCTTTAAGGTGAGAATTTTTGGGAGGGCCACCACTCACCGGACGAAACGCGAAACCACAAAAACTTCAAATCGATTTTCTGTGAGGTCGTCATACTTATCCGGATCGAGCCGGCTCTTTTAGCAGCAGCAAAGCGTGCCTCTACCACCCCACAAGACTTCTCTGAATTATAGTAATATGGCACTTGCTCAACCAGCGCTCTAAAACTGCTATTCTGGCCTCTTTTATAAAAGTCGATGAAGAAAAGCTTTAACTAAAACCCGATAAGTTAAGCCAGTGCGTATTAATGCCATATTTATTACGATAGGTATAGCGTAAAATAAAAAGATTATTCGAAGTGAAATATCTGCAAGTTGAAAACAGTAATAACTTATATTTTTTTCTTAATCTTAAAAAAATCCGCCATCATTTGACGGTTTTTCAAGGAAATTGTTTCTTTTGTAAAAACTGTGCTGTTTCCCTAAGGAAAATGTAGTACAAAATACTTCAGTAGCGCATAAGACATTATTGGTCAGTATTACTGATACGGTAATCCCCCGTACGAGGATAATCATTTGAATGCGAATGACAAAGAGTAATTTATTTAATTTTTTGCCAGGATGCGGGCACAAACAAATTTATCTATAAAATTATTAGATATTCCAAATTTTGTAATCTGATTTCAGAACCGATAATTTACCACTTTATAAAGGGATGAAATTAAATATTATTTTATGACCGTAGCTCGCAATATTTTTGAAAAATTTCCGTTTTGTACCCTACTGTGTTAATAATATTGTGATAGAGGACCATGAGAAATTCGGTCTCAGAGAAGAGTGAAGGTTAAGTGGAGTTATCGTTTAAAGGTTTCGCTTCGCTTTTGAAGTCTACTTTGGATGCGCCTTGGAGAAGGACGGGTTGAGAGTGATATTGGGCCATAACTCCTTTACAGTTAAGGTACAGTCGCAGTGGAAGAGGAGTAGCTGCGGAGGCGGCCAGCGCTGGCAGGATGCGTCCCTGCCTATATGCATTTAGGTGGAACATCGCGGGGATTAAGTCGGTGCAAGTCCGACATAACCCGTCCTTGTCCCAGCAAAGCCGGGTACGCGTAGATATTTCCTCCACGTAAATAAAAAAAAGGGGACAAAAGTTCACCGCACTGGAGTCTCGACGGGTATTACGAAATGCTTGACTTAAAACTTGAAATAAAAATTAAACGTACTCAGTACTTTGTCTGCTAGAGATTGGGTAATGCAATGACGACGACGGTTAAATTACTAACAAAAATGTAAAATAAATTTTATGATTTGAATATATTTGTTTTGATCAGATAGTATTTTCCAAGCGCTATCTATGTATTAAAGTGAAATGACAGTAACGATATTGACATTATTATATATTAAAAACTACATTCGATTGTACGAAAAATATAAATAACGAGTATTAATGACAAATCGTATTATTAGTTTTTATTATAAAATGTGTATTTACAATTCTGAGCCAAAGATATTACATTCAAAAGTAATAAAATTTTATTTATTTCTAGCTATAGTGTGCCAACGACATCTATTAGCGTAAATTGACATTGACTTATTATTGTATGTTAGTACGATGTTAGTACGTTGTAATCCAAGCGCCCGTCGTTAGAGGGTGCGAATCGCGACTTGAATTACAATGAATAGGGAATCTAAAAAGGAAGAGGGTTTCCGTTAGCAAATTGATTTAATCGTGACAAATATGCGATCACTGGCATTCAAAAATTATATTTCCAATATTTTATAATTATATTCGATGCTCGATATTAAATTCAATAACATCACGATATAAGTGATCCAAAAGCGATCAGAAACGATGATATGGTATGCAGGCTGCGAATCAGAGAACACATCTGTATTCAAGTTGTAACGAAGAACTTATAGTGTCTAGCAAATATTTTCACCGAAACAAATTGTTTGTAATAACATTTAGTTTAAGGAAAATTAGTATTTAATTTTTTATATCACGTTTAAATTTGAATATTGTTTATCTCTATGCCTTGGTATTAATTATCTGTAGAAACCGAAGCCGGGAGAGTTGACATTTAAATAAAGTTTTAGTCTATGTCTTACTGGTATGGTGGTCGATTTATCAATAATTCTCGTATTGTGTTAAGAGATTTTAAGCGGGAATTTGGGGATAACTAAATAACATCAACAATGAGTGTAGAAGAAGATGTAATGAAAATACAAAAGAAATTAACAAAGATGACGTCGAATGATGGCACGGTAAGTTTGTTAATTTAATGAAGAATAAAAAGAACCGCAACCAATTTTGGTCTAGATTGTGATAAATATATTTTATTAATGAAAGAAAGTATGTCAGTGCTATTTTTGGCTTCTAATATGATACAAGCACTTCGCCTGAACAGTACAACGTATGATGTTTTTATTGAATATAACATTATTGATTATTTACCATCTTGTCAACATACTTATCTGGCTCATATTTTGTTTTAGGGGCAGGAAGAAGCACTTGAGTTACTTAAAACCTTACAAACAATGGCTATCAATTTGGATGTTTTGACGAAAACAAGAATCGGTATGACAGTCAATGCCTTACGAAAATCAAGTAAGGATGAAGAAGTCATATCATTGTGTAAAACATTGATAAAAAATTGGAAAAAATTTCTTTCTACACCTACAACACCAGGCAAGGATTCTGGAAGCTCATCAAAACCTAAAAAGGATTCCAGCAAAGATAAAGAAAAGAAAGAAGATAAAGAGAAGAAGTTACCTGCTTCATTTCCCCCTCAATCTAATACCACCGATGCTATTAGACTAAAATGTCGTGAACTTTTGACACAAGCCTTAAAAACTGATGGAGAGAATCCTAATTCATGTGGATCACCGGAAGAACTAGCTGAAGAACTTGAGGAATGCATTTATGCTGAATTTAAAAATACTGACATGAGATATAAAAACAGAGTTAGGTCGAGAGTAGCAAATTTAAAGGATCCTAAAAATCCTACATTGCGTACTAATTTCTTGAATGGTGTCATATCGGCTTCACGATTGGCGAAAATGACACCTGAAGAAATGGCTAGTGATGAAATGAAGAAATTAAGAGAGAAGTTTATAAAAGAAGCAATTGATGATGCACAATTGGCAACTGTACAGGGTACCAAAACTGAAATGCTCAAATGTGGTAAATGCAAAAAGAAGAACTGCACATACAACCAGCTCCAAACCAGAAGCTCTGATGAACCTATGACTACATTTGTCCTTTGTAATGAATGCGGCAACCGCTGGAAGTTCTGTTAAGACTGGGCAATCTAGTTATTAGTAACTTAATCTTTTAACGGTATACTGTACTGTACCATGTAATACATATATATTACTATGAATTACGACATTTTGTTTTACCCATTTGTTTGCATTGACTTAGCTTTTACCACTGACTAGAATCATGTTCAGTAATAAGTAATATTAGTAACATTAATAAATTAATCTGCTTCAAGTATGTAAGTTTCATTTTGAACTAAAATATTTATTGTAAACCATACATTAACAAGGGAAGCTGATCAATAAAACTTTTTGAAATTATAGAGGATAATATGTATTTTCTAATATTTCACAACAGGAATAGAGTCCTTTAGGACTATAAATAAACATACATAGTATACAACTGGCACTTTCCTTACCAATTTCTACAGCTAACATTTAAAAATATATCTTAGACTTGATCTTGGAATTTGAAAGTTAATCTTGTTTCTTGAAAAATGAAAACTGTTTACATCTTTTAATTAAAATCAAAGCACAAGTTTAGACTATTAACATAATGAGATTCTGCTTGCATATTATGATCAAGCTTGGTAAAAGGGCATTATGACTATGTCATAATATACAATATAGTTGTCAAACTACAGATAAACTATACTTATCAGGATATACATATATCATACACAAAAACAAATTAATCTTTTTACATGTTAATCATAGCATGTAAACATGGAAACAGTATAAATATCAGAAATTTACACATAACTTACATATTTAAAACCTTAAAATGTATGGGTATATTATGTTGACTAATCAATGGTTTAATTCCTAGCAAATGGTTGAAAATAAATACATGTTAATTTTCGCATTTTGAAAGGGATTATAAAATTTACAAGCACAGTCATTTTATGGCCTTTGTATTTTTATTATCTTCTAGTAATAAACGGCAAAATTAAACAGGACACAAGCACTGGTGAATATATAACACATTCTGAATTTCTATTAATCTAATATGGCAAGGTAAACTTTGGTGAATATCAACATTTTTTTGGCCCTTATCAAGAATGTCGTTTCATGACCCATACTGATAATTTCCCTAATTGCTAATTTAATTTATAATTTAAATGCTACAATTTAATAAGATATTCTGCACATTTATTCCACCAACAATTCACCTGTCTTTATTTTAACAAATATTTTTTCTTCATTACAAAGCTCTATCTTAGTTTGCATGTCTATTTTGAGATCAGTAGTATTATTTTCCTCATCTAATTTTGTAATGGTAAAACTAACGTCTTCGTTAGCTACATAACACTCAGGTGTAAGAGTTTTGTTGTAATTAAAATGTGTTTTTAGGTGTTCACGCAAGAAGTGCGACTGTACAACGGCAAGGTCGCAAAATGAACATTTATTGTTTCCACAGTTCAAGACGTCGTTTTTGTCGTGCCGCCTGTAATGCTGACCAAGAGCGTCCTGGCGTTGATTTGAGTATGGACACAAATAGCAAGGGTGTAGTTTTCTGTCTTTTGTCGGCGTGGCGTTGTTCTGATTACCGTCATTTGTAGAATTATTTAAACAACATCTACGCTGTAATAATCTGAGGGTCTGTTGATCACTAATAGAAAACTGCTGAAAGTCACTTTTAGGAATTCCCTTGGGCATGGTTTTAATAGCCAATTTAATATTATCTGTACTATCATCTTTTTTATCACCGGTCGGCTCTGAATCTGCAAAACCGCTGATTTCCTTTCTTCTTTCAGCTTGAGCTTCATCGTTTTTCTGATGTTTTCTCATATGTTGAACGTAATTCGCGTAATATTTTACAGAATAGTCACAAAGTTCACATTTATACCTTTGTTTGGAACCATGTAATGATAAGTGAATTTTATACTGTTCCCTTTTTTCAAAGGCCGATGGACATTTATGGCATTTGTATCGTTTTTCTTTTTGCCGTCCATTTTTCAAATATGTTGGGTATATAAATTCTGGGTTACCGTGCATCAAATATCCGAATTGAGGATCTGCTTGGAGTACTGGTGGAAAATGATCATTAGGTTTCACTAATTTATCTTTATCATTTAATACCCGTTTTTGAGCTTCAGTCTTTCTTTGAAAGAGATCTGTCCCTGATAATGGGATATTTTTGTAATCCATGTCTTCTCCAGATTCATAATCGCATGATTTTCCTTCGTTCTCGTGTAACAGTTCATGCTTTGCTAAATTGCCAATATTTTTAACTGCGTAACTGCATTTCTTACATTTGTGTTCGCCATCGCCGTCATGCAATCCCATATGATAGCTAAGGGCTGAGCTTTTGAAAAACTTTGCAGGACATTCTTTACAGAAATATTGTTTTGGGATATTTTTTCCCTCGTGAGATTTTTTATGTAAGACATCCGTGATATCATAATTTTTCCCAGGATTTTTAACAATCCACGTTGGTTCTGAAGTTTCTGTGCTATGTTTAAGTTCTAATCGAGGTTCGCTGTGCGCTTGGTGTGTATTATGAATGAATTTGAGCATTTTGGTTTTAGTATGATATTCATCGGAGTGAACAATTGCGTGAGCCACTAATTCGCTTTCCTGAAGCACTGAAAATTCGCAACTACCACATTTAAATTCAAATACAAGGTTATGGAATTTATCATGAAATTTTAATTCAGTTTCGACGAAGAATCTCGCTGGGCATTGTTGGCAAAAGTATAACGTTTTAATAACTTTGTTTTCACCCCCTATTCCATCATCTTTAGATATGTCGTCTGTTACGTTAAGTTTTTCCTTTTCAATTACTTTCCTCAACTTTGCTATCTGCTCTTCATCTGAAATGTCAGACTCAACAGGACAATAAATACGTCCGTATACTTCGCTATGGGTTTTAGAGTGTTCTGTCAATCGCCCAGCGCTGTCACATGTAAATTTACAATCTAAACACTTGTATACTAAAATTTCATTATTACCAAATACAATGCAATGTATTTTCTCGTGATTTGGTATTTTGCATTTTTGGCTATTGACATAAGAGCAATAGCGACATTTATACATTTTGTGGAACTCATTCTTCGCTGACACCCACACATAAGGAATCTCTTCGAGGTTACCGTCCATTTTATTTTCTGTCTTGTACGAGTTGGACAAACTGACTTCTAATTCAGTATCAATTTCATTTTTCTTCGATGTAATACCGTGAACTCTCATATGTTGATGAAGAAGATGTCTTTTAGAGACGCTGTAGTTACACTCCGGACATTTATACGGAGTGTCCGCTGGAAGGCGATGAAACTGCTCGTGATACATGAACTGCGATTTACTGTTAGTTTCATAAGGACACTCAATGCATCTATGTCGTTTCGTTGAGGACGATGATGGCTGCGACCCTTGTTGATCGGGGAGCGGTGATTTTCCACCCATTGCTTTAGCAATATAATCTTCGGGATCAGTAATGCCGTGAACAACTAGATGTTGTATCAATTCTTGCTCATCTTTTACAAAGTACGGACAGAAATAACATTTGAATATAGATTGCGGGGAAGGTTGATGTTGTTGCATGTGTATTATGAGCATGGTTCTGTCATTACTCTTAAATGGGCATTTCGTACAACTATCGGATATAGTTTCGGGAGTTGCGCTTGTTGCCTCTAATCTCGGCTTCACAGTTGTTATGACTTTTATCACTCCGTCATGCTTCAGTCTGCAATGTCTCTGTAATTAAATAAACGTGCACGGGTTATTATATTATTGCACTATAATCTTTTATCTATAATTCTTACTAGTTTATACGTAAGTGTAAATCTTAAAAGATTATTCTTCTATATTCCACAATAAATATTTGTTTACGATCACAATATTATGAGTTATGTGATATGTTTTGACGTACCTGAATTACATGTTTCCAATTCGATAACTGATTACAATGGCCGCAACGGTACGCTAAATCTGCTGGATCTTGTGCGTTTTCATTCTTTTTAGTTGTAGCTGATATCTGAGGTTTTGCGTCTTCTACGCTGTATGCTGGCTTTGAATGTTCTCGTACATGCTCTAATAACGCTTCTTTAGACGAATCTCTGAAAACAGCGGAATATTATTGTCAATTTCGTTTATTTTAAATTAGTATAGGGCAGTGATGGTGAACCTTTTGATCTTGGTGTGTGAACATTTTGTAAAATTGAAACATAATTTTCGTGGCGTGTCACACAACACAATAGTAAAGAACAAAAATAATTGAAATATTTATAAATTTTGGAAGTTAATTATTTCACTAATATAAACTTTACCAAGTTCATAGCCTTGACATCATTTATTATTGATGGGTCGGTGTTATTATTAATAACCAACTCTGGCCGTTATGAGAGACAAATATTTGAATAGTGAAATTGTTTAATTTAAAAAATGCGTGTCTAAAAATGGGCTCGCGTGTAAGCACTGACACGCATGTCATAGGTTCGCAATCACTGTCGTAGGGTAACAGTAATATTTAAAAATGCGCTGGTTAATTACCTATAATTACATTTTTTACATTTCCACAACGTCTTTTTGGGTTTTTTCTGCTCTTGATTTCTATTGTCTATATTATATTTGTAATCACTTTGCTGAGTTTGTAGGTTAAGTGGTTGTAATTCCGAGGGTGCGCTTGTACCTTCATTGACCTCATAGGCTTCGTCAATTTCTAATGATGCGTCAAGTGTTGGATTTTGGTCTATATAATGAAATTGATTCTGTCCTTTTTCATTCAATATTGGCATGGCTAAGAACTTATTGTATTTACTATAATTTCTTCTACCAGTTTCGTCTGTCATTAGTACTTTTGCTGCAGCGTGGTCCGGATCCCTTGCGGACTTTAGTTTGATGTGTTTCGTGATATCCCATCTCCAATTAGATTTGTACTTACATTGAGAGCATTCGAAAGGTTTCTTATTTAAATGTCCTACAATATGAACATGAAACCTAGAAGCTGTCGAGGCCCAAAATAAGCAGTTTGGGCATTTGTATACTCTTCTTCCAATTGCTTGACTTGGTGACAAGTTCATACCTTCATTTTCGTCTACGATTTCATAGTCGAAGCATTGTAGTTGTTCTGGTAGAGTAGAGTCATCATTTATACTTATATCTAGTGGTGTGTCAAATTTTCTTTCCTCCCTCTCGATATTATTCCAAACAAACACCACGTTCTCCATTGGATGTGGTTCGGCTTCTTTTTCAGGATTCGTGTTAACTGCTTCGTTGCTGTCTTGGTTTTGGGCTTCTGTTGCAACTTCTTTAGGTCCATTTTCGTCCCTTTTGCAAGTTTTCATATGTACATATAGATCTGCGCTAGATTTACATCTGTGTCTACAGTTTTGGCACCTGGTTGAGCTTAAACTTGGTATGGGTGCGCTAGAAGGGACTCGATTTACTTGGGTGATGCAAGTTTTTTCGTGCACCGAGTGCTCTGACAGACACTTGCTTTCAAAACCACAGTTTTTGCATTTGAGGGACCCTTCGGCGCCCGTTTCAGTCAACAGTCTTTCTTTTAACTTGTCAAAAAATGATTCATTTTTCTTGCGCGTAGAAGTTTCTTTTATGTTATTGGTAACACTATTAATTATTGGTGTGAATGTAACATCTGGCGGCAAATTGTCCAATTTATTTGAATTACTGGAATCAGGAGAATCGCTGGAAATCGATTCTTTAAACTTCTTTATCGGTGGTTCACCTGACGAGATTTTGCTTTGATTTGGTGTCGATGAGTTCAAAGGTATAAGCTGAGGAATTGGTCTGGGTATTTTTCTACTTTGTTTTTGGGACTTTGATTCTTCCGAAGCTGTATCTTGATTTTGTGCGTTATGGGAAACATCATCCTTGGCATATGATTCGGAGTTACCAGCGTCGTTAGAGTCGCTATTATAACTAGCGGCTTCTCTTTCCGCGTCCTGTAGACCCATTTCCTGTAAATTTGAGAAAAAATAATTTTAATAAAATATTCGTACAAATTATTCTATTAGTATATTTATTCTTTAAAATTACTTGTTGTGATGAGTTTTATTAAGAATAGAGAGTAAAATATTGTTTCTACAATATTTTCAATAACTTTACAATACGCTGAGGTTACGAAAATTCGCGATTATAAGTTCTAAAAAAATTTATACCGAGCGCTAAATATAGGAAAAGATAAAATTTCTAAAAACATATTTTATGATATATTTAAGGTAATAATATTCATAGTAATAAAGCTCATTACATGAACTAACGAAAAAAGTGTTGCCGTACTTTGTTGTATGTACGTGATGTATATTAAAACATAATATTTGTATAACTGCACTAGAAATGCTTCGCGGTTAAATAAGAACATTATATTATACCTAAGTATGATATTAAAATTTAAAATCAATGTCATAAAGCATCACTTAAACTATAAGAGTTTATAGGTACCCAAGTCAGGTTTGTGTTCTACGTGCACTCAATCTATCGGCTGTAGTAAAAGATCCTTGATGGCTCATGCAATATCTATATTGCAGTTGCCAAAGTGCTTGCCAAATATGGCATTTTGCGTCCAACCCCGAATTCCACAAGGAAACTTTATGTTCAGCTTTGTAATATCCTATTATATAAATACGTATTATGAGAATAATATATTATGCACAAATTATTAATTTTATATGAAAACAAATTCAATGAAAATATGTGCTACAAAAAATTATTGAAACTGCTTTTTCTTCTTCAAAAATATATTAAGAATAAATGTTTATTGAGGAAACTATTGTATAGAAGAATTAGAAAAGATTTTTTTAAATGTAACATACAGCGATATCAAAAACATGTAAAAAGAAACTATATATAAATATATTAAGTGACTGGGATTCGAACCCAAGAGGTCCTGTTGTGTCAAGAGTCGACGCAGGGCATTGCCTATTATAAAAGATCATATTAGTAACGAAGTAAATTTATGATACGATCGCGACTAAATATTCGATGTTAAGTATTAACATTTAAATAAACTTCAAATGGAATGTTGAAACTGTCATCTGCCAAATTTTATAGTCAGGAGTCGGAAGGTTCTCAAAAATACAACAAATAAACCTTACGCGAGTAACGCAAGCGATAGTGTGCCTTGATACATGCACATAAAAGTAATGCAAGTTGTATAGGAGATCGAATAAAATGGGCATTCACGGAACGGCTCCGTCTGTGTTAGCAACTGCGGGGGCGTGACGTCACCGGGTGCGGTTCTGCCATGCGGCGACACTCACCGAGGCCGAGTGTGAGGAGCGCGAGTCGCCGCTCCCTTCTTCCTCCTTGAGGAGCTCGCTCCCGTTCACCGCATCCTCGGCGAGGCTCAAGTCGCTGGCGCCCACACGGTTGCGACGCCGGCTCGACATCAAATGTCCCACCGGCGGCGTGTGATGATTCATCTCGTGCACCGTCAGACTTTGCCTAATGTCCGCCGTAAAATTACACATCGAACAGCAAAAGCTGCCGGTCCCGCCGTGGTTCTTCATATGCCGGTCCAAATTCCACTTGTACGGCGTCCGGAAGTCGCACATGGTACACTTGATCATTGGCATCGAATGGTACTTGACGTGCTTCGTATACCTGGCCCTGATGTGCGTCACGTAATTGCATTTGTCGCACGAGAAAAAGTTGCCCTTGTTTTTTGCGCCGGGGGTTGAGTTGTCAGCGTTGGAGACGTCACCATCGACGTCCAACCGCTCAATTAAGTCTTCACCGCAATCGTCCACATCCATCTGGGAGTCGTCGCACTCTTCGACTTCCTCAAACAGGTCTTCTTCCTTTTCCGGCTCCATTGTGGAGGTCACTGTCGACGTTGGCCGCTCCGCCTCTTTCGTCGGAGGGTTCTCTGGCGTATTATGAACCATTTTAATGTGCCTCACTAGTTTCTGATGGTGTCGCGAGGCGTAAACGCAAAAGGCGCAATCGTAAATCTTCAGCTTGACGAAATGAACGTCGCGCGTGTGAATAAGATAAGCGCGCGGGTTCTGTGTGTAGAATGTGCATTTTGTGCAACTATAGTTCCTCCTTATCTTGCACTGCGGCAGCTCCAAGTCATCGGCGGCGTCGGATGAGGCCTCGGAGGACGCGTCGCCGCACAGACGGCCTTCGAGGGGGCGCTGTGTGGTCGCGACCTCGCCGACGTGCGCGCTCGGCGACGAGGACATCTGTTGTAGCATACTCCGCTGCAACAAAACAACGCTCGGTGTCGGTTAAACGCTGCGAGAGTGAGGGGAGCGCGCGGGGGGGCGCGCGGGGCGGTCGCGGCCGGTGGCGCTGCGGCGTGTGCGTTGCACGAGAGCGTCGGCGGCTGAATGAGGAGCGCCAAGCGAGCGGCGGGCGGCCGCGGCGCGTGGGCGCGGGACGGGAGCGGAGGGCCCGATGTCATGTGCTCCCATGTTTTTCATCCTCGTCGACGCGGTTAGGGGAGCCGGCGCGGCAGGCGACCTCCACTCGGCTACGGCCAAATGAGACCGCTCCTCGCTGCTGCCCGTATTATATTTTGTTGTATAACCGTGGTCGGCTAGTACTACTTCGATTTTAAAATGTCACCGTCAACTTCTTCAGTTTTCTATTTTGACGGCACACAGTAATTGGAGTAGGAGGCTTCAGCATGTCGCCACATCGTCAAAGTAGTCAGATTCAAATATTATGGTATCTTAAAAATGGTATTTAAAATTATATAAAAATTAAAAAGCAATACTTGTTAAGTTAGCGTTGATGTCTTTTTCGATAGCTATTAAATTAGAATTAAAAGCGATGCACGATGTAGAGCCTGTTGGATATATTTTTTAACATCGACTCTGTTTGTTTTACAGGCCTAATACATATTTATATTTCGACATTTTTTATATTTCAAATATCGAAGAATAAATAAAAAGTGAATACGAGATGATAACAATGTGTTTTTTTTTATTTCCGTTTTTTTTTTTTTTTAATATTACATTTCAAAGGATTACGATTCCCATAAGACATGTTTTATAATTTATTTAGTACTTTATTCAATAGCAGTTAGTGAGATCTTTTTCTTTAAAATTTTACTTTTTTAATCGTCTGTCGAATTTATAACCTTTATGAAGGTAAGGTTCAATCGAACTGTCTGCAGTTGTGAAATTAATAAAGAAAAATATAAGAAGCCAAACGTATATTCGGCGCCCCTGAATAGTTTATATATCCTTATTAACAAATGATTATTATTTCATTAATATAGCTTTTTCACCATACCTGTCCAAAGTTTACAGAGATCTTTCTAGTGTCAAGTTGAATTTAGTTGCAGAGAATGTAAAAATAGCGTGATATATATTTAAAAAAATAATAATCGTTGCAAAAGATTGATATCGCAAAATGGATATTATTTAATTTTGCTTAAATTATCCGATACATTTATTCTTTATTATTCAAACCTTTAAACATGACAATATCAACTACCGAATGTTGTCAAAGGGAATTATATACACCGCATTGACCGACAACCGACTGGCTTTAGCAGGACGACGCCCTATTTTCGCATTGTACACACTGACCCTCTACCTACCCCGTAAAATCAGCGCGACTCCCATAAAACTTTTTAATTTTGTTGTTTTTGATGTTAATGGAGATTTAAAAACATAAAAATATACTTAAATGTCCAATTCCTGACAGAATCAGTACCAACACTTTAATACTTAAGTAATTAACAATAGTAATTAGAGCGATGTACATTAATTGATACTAATACATTGTCAGTCGTACGTTTGGAGAAATTACAATTATATTCCAAATGTAAATATATCGTAACAATTTATAACTCTGAACACCATTCCTCATGAATGAATATATATATGTGTAAACCAGTCTTGGTTTTTATGTGGCTAACTTATTAGCGAGAATATGAATTCTGCACAGTCGACATCACCTGACAACAATATTTTAGATTTTAGCTCTGCTCAACTGAGCCCGAGGAAATTTTTGACCAAATTAATTGACGATTTTCACACAATATCTCATTAAACGATAAGTCTAAGGTAAAGGTTACTAGTCACAAGATATAAGTTACGAATATTTTCAGATGAATAATTATAATTACTGAATGTTTATACATATAACCATACGAATTAGGAACGATTATGACCCATGCAAAGCCCCACCCGCCCCAGGCTCCGCAGTTAAGCCGTAGAGATACTCTGCGCTGTATTTTTACGAAGATATAGAGTAACGTTGACCCACATGTACGTCGGCCGCGCTTCAAGTAATGTTATATACTGTAACGCTGACGCACGGCTAAAGCCGCTTCCACTATCCTATAGACATTATAATGGACAGGGATATTTTATAGCTTATGGTATAACTTTCTCGCTGAATCCATATCAAACATGATTTTGCCGTAGTATGATTCGTATTATGAACAGTAATTAAAGAGTGAAGCTCTAAATTTCTACGAATGCTTTTGTGGTCAAATCATGTTTTTGCATAACAGAACCTATGTTTAACGGTGTAATGCATATTCCACTTAATATTTTACGTCCACTTGAACCTTAAACGTAGGAGCGCAAGAACAAATATATTACTCGGTCTTAATTCTTATTGCTAGTAGCAACATTACTACTACATGGTCGTATTTTGCTGTGCCATGATTATAATTAAGGTGTTTTTTTTTAAACCGAATATTATAAAGTTTCTAAATGAACAAAAATGTATCGCGTAGTTTTTTCGCGGCGTATTAATTACAATTCAAGTTCGTCTACACGAGCAAACTTCCAAGTGGGGCGGTGAGTGTGCGTTGGAAAGCGACACGAAGCAGCGCGGCTAGGGGCAGCTGTCGGACGTCCTGGCGCAGGGCGAGCGGGCGGCGAGGGGCGGGGGGCAAGGGCAGGCGAACCAGGCAGGAAACTGAGAAGGCATCCCGTGGCACAATGGAGGCGGCGCGCCGCAGGGGGAGCCCTCGCAATCGATATGCTAAGGTCCGCTGGCGGCACGGTTTGGAGCGCTCCAGAGGCGGATGCCCCCTCCCCGCGCTCGCACCTGCTGTGTATTTATAGCAGACCGGGGATGCAGGGACGTCTGCAACACGGCCCTCTACCTGCGTGTGCACATCCTGCACAACTGAGCCGCGCGAATGCACCCGTGGCGTCGGCTGCTTGTTTGTCGTGTTGATGTAAAAATAGTTGCGTCGCAAGTCGACAAACTCGGCCCGCGATGCGGCGTAACAGGAAAGAACGTTTCGCCTTGCTCTCTTGGCGCGTTGAGGACAAAGCGTCTGTGCTTTAAACTTTACCCGTCTCGGCTCGGGTCCGATGCGACCTTTAGTGGTTTGAAAGATACTCGTTTCAAATAATGATTATCAAACGCAATTCATTCCATATGACAAAAAAACAAATATACAATTTTATGTGCACAAGGTTCCATTAATACTCTTCTGTTTTTCAATTTAAATTGTTTTTTTTTAAACTTTTATGCTCATAGGTTTAAAATCGCTTTTAAATCAAACACTGTTCTGATTTTCCGCCGGGATATATAGGAAACTTTATACCGAAAAACCTCTCAGCGAATGAATATAATCTCGTGTATTTTAACGTAAACCAAAAGCCATCGAAATGTAAAATCCCTCACGATCTTTCGTCAGCCCCGCGTACGGTAATAGACTACGATAATACGATTAACAAAAACATCAAGAATTCGCCGTTCCTGCAAAATATCACATTTGCCAAAACGCGACGTGTCCTTTCACTCTCGCCTCTTTCAAGTTCGAAGCGGGCCCGCCATCGAACATCGGGCATATCAAGCCATTTGGATAGGACGCGATTACTTTTGCTTTCGTTCGTAGGCCGACCGCTTACCGGTATTTCGTCTACCGTGCATTCGTAAAGCACGATCTTGAACTATCTGTGATAGGTTTTAATTGACGGTACTCGGGGTCGCCTTATTTGTTACATGACATAGGCAGTAGAGCAAATCACAATTACATAGCGACGATACATATGTTTTAGAATATGCGTGAATGTCGCAAGTAACGTTGAAATTGTGCAAATGTACTTATTACACAAATACAAAGACACGATCGGAAAATAAAAGCATGAATTCAAATATTTCATTACATTTCGAACTTTGGCAATTATGAAATGAATACTTTTGGTTACACAAGCGGATATTACACGTCGAATAAAACTATTTCATTTTATCTGTTACCGCAAAATTATTTTGGTCTATATGTTCGGTCCGAAAAGCTTTTACGAATGTGAATTGCGTACTTCATTACAATGTTATGTACATACATAAGCATTTATCCCTTATGTGTTTTCGACATGTCTAGTCAATACTGTTTCTATTGTTTTGAGATCTATAGCACTGTGTAACTTTACGACGTCGCCAGCGATGCAGTCGGTGATCGAAAGACGAGTCGTTTGTCTCCAGTCATTGGTATCGAACAATACCTATACGTCTATTTTTGTATATGTGTGCGCGTGTCTGTGGCGTCATTCGCTCTGTTCTTGTAGGAGGCAGCCAGCGCAGGCATTGCGAGCGTGACTAACGCTTACAAGTAAGTACCAGCTGAGCGTGGCAGCGCTCACCTCGCCTCGGCCTCCGTACAACACGAGCATTTCTTGTAACCGAACAAGTTTGCATCGCTGTTAAGGCTGATCTCAATGAATTCATTTATGATGCTCAATCGAATGAACCGACTTCAAGGAGCGTTATCGGAGGTATAAAGGCGATATTACTTTAAAAACCCAGGTGTGGTGTAATCAATTCTCAACACGCATGCCGATATGCTGCTGAAAACAATGACGCTGGACGAGGATACAAGCTTCGATAGCTACAAACTTCGCGTTTTTAAAACAAAACTGGAGCATCACCCCTCGTGTTTAATCGAGAATTTGGGTGAAGTTTTAAAATCATTACGTTTTATCACGCTTAACGCGTCCCGGCATAGACCATTCGAGTTCCCACGCATGCTTTTAAAAAACCAGTAAAAAAAATTATACGTGAATCTTGTTCTCCACCTATGCGACGGCTAATAATATTCGGCTAGATGGCAGCGTTGATGCAGCGACGTTGCGGATTTTGCGACGTAAATAATTTGCGCGCCAATTGACCTTTCGTCGGACGGCGTCGTCGGAGTGCGGCGGCGGCGGACGCGGTCGCAGTCCGCTCCGACCAACACGCGCTATATATAGATACGCGACAACACGCCTCACTCCGAGCGGGCACCCGCTAGGGGCCGGCCACGTAGGCAGTATTCCTTTATCACCCGCCCGACAGCCTCTGGCGTGGAATTTAGGGAAGCGACGCTAGAGCCGCCGCCGCTGCGGAGACGTAGGCGACGGGATGCCGACCCACACGCTTCCCTCCCGGGATCGATACTTCACGAGTGGTGCCCACAAGAAAACGAGCCACGAGAAACGAAACGGAAATAGGTCTCGCGTTGACGGATGCCAATGTTGGAATTTTTTTTTTAACGCGCCTAAGACAACATTACTAAAGCAATTAGTGGGCATCGAGAACAAAGATCTCGATGCCCACTAATTGCTTTGGTAATAGATGTTTACGAGTATTAAATAATACTATATTTAACACGTACAAACGGTTGTCGTTTTCACAGCTGAAAACGTCGCCGGCTGTTACGGCGCTTTGTTGTTTGGTCCCCTAAATATCTATTGTGGTGTGATATACTGCGATGACTCTCGTCGCGGGCACGTCACCGGTCCGACGGGTAATTATCATAACCTTGAGGAAGGTGGCCGCTAAATGGCTCTTGGCTCGCTCCGAACAATGAAAGGAGTGCGGCCGACGAGGGCCGTCGTGGCGGCGGCGTTCTCGCTTGGAATTCGTACCGAGCGGCGGGTGGCGTGAGCCGTGCTCGTTTAAAGATGGCTGCGATAAGGCGCGGTGACGCTCCTCGGGCGCGGGCGTCGTGTCGGCGCCGCGTGCATGTGTGCGTGCGTTGGGCCGGTGTGGTGGCGGCCGCCCCGCGCCCCCCCCCCCCCCCCCCCCCC